>RJWM01017678.1:0-41592 GCA_004363535.1 Dasyprocta punctata | reverse complement strand
GGGTATTTTTTACTTTGAAACAGGGTCTCGCTGAATTGCTAAGTTGCCCAGGACGGGCTCAGGTGAGTGGGCTTCTTGCCTGGCCTCTTGGAGTGCTGGGGCGACAGGGTGCGGCTCCTGGGGAGACACGGCCCTGCGGAGGGAAGGCGGCTGCACACGGCGCACCCCCTCTCGCCCCCTCTCACCCCCTCCAGCCCCCTCCCGCCCCCTCCCACCCTCTCCCCAAGGCGCTGTGCACCGAGTTTGTGTTAAACTTCTTATCCGGAGGCAGACGCAGCCCGACGTGATTTATCCACTCCAGGGGAATGGTTACACATTTCGCTGCAGAAATATTACCTTGTCTGGTTTCTGGGGCTGTTCGTGAACAATTCTGAGTTCTGCAGGTCAAGCTCAAAGGGTCTGTGAGCTTGTAGCAGAGAAGCTCAATCAGATTATTGTACATCTGCGAGGCAGTTCAAAACAGACACAGACGGCTGGGGTATCGCTCATCAGGAGGGCGCTTGCCTGGTATGTCTGAGTCCCTGGGTTCAATCCCCAGCACCACACGCATGCACACACATGCACACGCATATACACACACGCACACACACACAATGTTCAGCTAAGAAAAGGTACCCATTTAACTGTAAAATAAACATTTGTAAAGTATCTAATAAGTGAATTCTAGGCATTGGGATTAGAAAAACAAAACAAGCGCACAAATGCTACCAAAAAAAAAAAAAGTGCATGGGATAAGGGAAGAATTTTGAGCTGACCTAGATTTCCTTACAAAGGGTTCGTTACAAAGGGTAGGGAGGTGACAGGGAAGAGATGGTAAGGAAATCAGTAACATGCTACAGACCGAAAAGGATGAAAGACTGGTACATTCTTGATCTTACATTAAAACCTTGACTGACCTCTCGGCTCCTTTTGGCAGTCCAACGTCTCGGCACTGAGTTACATCGTTAGCTCCTCCTCTTTAAATTTTTTATCTTAAGAAAGGGTCTTGCTAAGTCATCCAGACTGGGCTTGAATTTGAGATTCTATTGACCCTCTAGAGGCCACCACATCCTGCTTGCAGCCCCAACCAATCCTGAAGCAGTAACTGCTTCTCCTTGAGTCTGCAGTCGTCGGATTCCAAGGCAGGGTGGCGTGGCAGAGAAAGAGTCCATGGCAGGGCAGGGAGGAAGCAGGGAGCCATGAGCCTGCCTTCTTTCCCTTCTATCCCACCAGGCTGCAAGCCTATTGGTTAATGCCATGACACCCAGGGCGGGACTTCCCTCTTCAGTAAATTCATCACCCACTCCCAGCACTGTCACCGGATCACCACAACTCCGCTTCCTCTCACAAGCTCCGCTTATGAATGCACTAGGCTTTGGGGGTGCAGGCATCCAGATAGAAGCCATAACAAAATTCCTCAAAAAACTAACAACACCCAGGTTGGCGCCTGTAATCCTAGCACCATGGGAGGCTGAAACATGAGAATCACGAATTCAGGTCCAGCCTGGGTCACTTAGTGATACCCTGACTCAAAAATTTAAAATAGGGCTAGGACTAAATTCAATGTGAAGTCCCTGGGTTCAGTGCCTAGTACTACAAAAAAAAAAAAGTACCCCAAACCCTAAAAGCAGATCTACCGTGTGATTCAGCTGTCTCACTTCTGGGTTTGCGTTTCCAGGGTAAATGAAACCTGCGTGGTCGCGCGCATTGCTCACAACTGCCAGGCTGTCAGCTCTGCCGAGGCCCCATGGCAGGTGAGTGGGGGAGGGGTGTGGTGCACGCGCACAGCGGAGTACTATGCAGCCATCACAACAACCGGAGGACGCTGTGAAGGGAGTCAGTCAGTCACAGAAAGGCGAGCGCCTTGTGGGGCTTCAGAAACAGCAAAGTGATGGGATTTGTCTGCTGACCTGGAGGTTCGGGCAGACCTACAGAACTTACGGCCGCTCTGATCTGCGCTGGTTTCCCACCACTGGACTTGCCCATGCCGGCCAGGACACGCGCGTCCCTTCTCTTGGTTACAGAAGCCCAGGCCCACTTGCCCTTCAAGGAAGCCTGCTGTGCTCCAGCCGAGTCTGCCTGTCCTGAACTGCGAATCGAGTCTGTGCCCAGATAAACTGTCCCTACTTTTACTTTACTTTATTTTATTTTATTTTATACCAGGGATCAAACTCACAACCTTGCACCTGCCAGGCAGGTGCTTAAGCCACCGAGCTAAATCCCTGGCCCTATTTTTTGAGACAGGGTCTCACTATGCAGTTCAGGCCGGCCTTGGACTCACTTTGTAGCCCAGGCTGGCCTCGAACTCACAACGATCCTCCTGCCTCGGCCTCCCGAGTGCTGGGATTAAAGGTGTGCGCCTCCACACCCGGCTCCTACTTTTACTTTAGCCGCAGCTATGGTGTCTTGGTCGGTGAGTGGCGGAGGGTGGCAGGCAACAGCAGGATGGCAGAGAAGGGCCGTGAGGACCCGGGGCCAGAGGCGCCGTCACCGAGGGCACCGCGCGGGGCTGCGTCTCCAGAGCACTGCCACTTCCTCCCAGCCGTGACTTCGTGCTGTGACAGGAGGCACAGAGCCCGCTGGACAGCGGCTCGGCTTAGGACTCGCTGCTCTCGGGATCAGTGGAAATTGTACTCGGAAGGTTGCTCTTTCCCAGCCCAGCGAGAGCGAATTCCCAATGAGTGACACGAGGGGGTGGGGGCTCTGTGCCCCGCTGGGGTGGGGGTGGGGGAGAGGCTCCGTCTCACAGCACTCTCAGCTGGTGGGGCTGCCACTGCCTGAGCTCGGCCGTGTGACGGAGCCCCCCCCTGCACGTGCTGGATCAGACTGGCACGGTCCTGCCCACGAGGACTCCCCAGACTTCCCGCAGCTGCGTAATCTCGACCCTGAGTCTCTAGGAAACCATTTCTCAATCGGGTTTGTTTCTCATATGGAGGCCTCGAGTTTACGCTGGGCCCGGTGCTGCACACCTGTTATCCTAGCGCTCTGGGAGGCTGAGGCAGGAAGCTCACAAGTCCAAGCCCAGCCTGGGCAATGTGGAGAGATCGTGTCTCAGAATAAACAACAGGAAGGGGGAGGGACGGAGCTCGGTGCGACGGCCCTGGGTTCAATCCCCAGCACTGGGAGGGGGAAAAGAAGAAGAAAAGAACAAAAAGAAATAAAGAGAATAAAGTCAGGAGCCCCACACTCCCTCCTCCTTGGTGGGGCCGGGGAGGGGAGACCACGAGGACTCTAGGACCCGCGGTCACGTGGGTGGAAACTGCATTGGTGGCCACAGTTCCGAGCTGGTGGTGACCGGAACAGCTCCGAAGGCTGCGGGGGACCCGCGTAGCCGGCTGTACCGGGGGCTGGGCCCCTCCGCTGAGTATCGTTCAGGAAGCGGGAATTGGGGAGCTCAACCCCAAAGGGTTTGGAATGGAACAGGGAGCCCAGAGCCAGGACCTGGGGAGACGCTGACAGCCAAGGGCACCCGCGCTGGGGTCCCCTCCTGTGCCCTCAGGCAGGAGGCCGGGAAGGGCCGAGCTCTGAAGGCCGCCTGGGGAGTCAGCGGCTCCAGCGGGCAGCGGGGGTGTGGACAGGAGGAGCGGGGGCCACGGCAGAGCAGAGTCGGGGGGTGACAGTCTCACACCAGCCGGCCCTGAGGAGGAGACGGGAGCCCGCGAGTGGCCGCGTGTTTGCGCAGAGCTGTCTGCCAGGGATTCCCGGCACCAGGGTGTCCTGTGCCCCGGGCCCTGGCCTCAGCTGGGTCTGAGAGCAGCTGGGACTTTGCATTTCCAGGATTAGGAATTTCTCCAGCACCCCCACCCCCATCTGGGAACCAGACTTTAAGAACCCACCCCCGTGGGCACCAGCTCTGCCGGGACACTGGCCCAGGTGATCAGAGCCCGGTGGATGGGCCCGGCCCAGACCAGACGGCCGGCAGAAACGGGACAAAGTCGCGGGGGGCTCTTGCCAGCTCCCTCCATCTGCTCCTCCCCAGCAGTGGACTCCGGGGATGGGTGGGGGCTCTGCCCTTGACCTCCGCTGGGTGTGCCCAGGACTCTGTGCCGCTGGTCGCCTCAGCCTCTGTGTGCCAGGCTGCGTGTGGCCCAGCGGTACAGCTCACACTTTGCCTGCATGAGGCCTTGGGTTCTATCCCCAGCACGGATAAAAACACAGACAGAGAGAAAAGAGGGGGCCCGGGGTGGTCCCTCGCACCTCAGGGCTTTCTGTGGAAGTCCAGGCCCTCGGCCTGGAGCAGAACACAATCATTCCCTCGAAGTCCAGACGAAGGCGGTGGGCTGCACACAACTTCCATGCCAGATTCTTCTGGAAGGGTCTGAGGGTTTCCACAGCCCTGGGCACCCACCAGGACCAGGGCGGAGGTCGGCGTGGGCGGCGTCCCCGTGCACACCACCTTCCATCACAGGGGCACGTTGGCAGGGTTCAGCAGGAGGCTCCTATGCTGAAGCCTTGAATACCAGGGCCGGCTGGCGGAGGCAGCGGAACCCACCTCCTGTGAGTTTCCACAGGGGAAGAATGTGGCCTCCAATTACCAGTCATGTGACCACGGGCAACTTAATTTCTTTTTAAAAAATTTTTTTGGTATTGGGAATCGAACTCAGGACCTTGAGCTTGCCAGGCAGGTGCTTATGCCACTGAGCTATATCCCTGGCCCACAGTTTCTTTTTGCCTCAGTTTTCTCATCTGTACAATGGAGACCGTAACAGGACCTCCCTGATATGTTTCCTGAGGATAAAATGAGTCTCTGTGAATTCAGTTAGTTCTCAATCAACCCAGTACGTGTCATTCACAAAATAAACCAAGAAGATATGACACGTGAATGGTTATCAGCACGTCTCACAATGGCCAAAAAGCCGAAATGTCCATTCCTCATGGACAAATAAACGAATGTGGTCTATCCAGACAAGAGAATACTATTCAGCCATCAGAAAGATAAACCATCACTGGGCGGTTAACCTTGACTGTCAGCCTGACTGGCTTGGGAGGTGCTGAGGAGGTGGTAAAGCAGAGTCGGGTGGGTCATGGAGCCCTGAAGACCCTACCTGCTCCCCGGCCCCTTCCTTTTTCACTTTTCTTCTGCTCTCTGCTTCCTGGCTGCCACATGTTGAACCACTTTCCTCTCCCAGGCCCTTTGGGCAGGACGTTTCTGCATTAGTTAGTGAACCAGGGGCTGAACTCTCTGAAACTGTGAGCCAAAATAAACCTCCCCTCCTGTAAGTTGTGAACGTCAAGTATTTTGTCCCAGCAACTGAAAGCCAATCAATAATTCATATAATGGAATATTATCCTGCCATAAAAAAGAAATGAGGTACTGATGTGCTACAATGCGAGTGATCCCTGGAAATATTATGCTAAGTAAATGAAGTTAGTTACAAAAGACCCCTGATCGTACAGTTCAACTTATAGGAAATGTCCTGCTAGATCCATCAGACAGAAGGAAAGTTAGGTTGGGCAGGGGGGTGCATGCCTGTAATCCCAGTATTCAGCATGCTGAGGCAGGAGGATCATGAGGTCTAAGCTCAGCTCAGACAACTGAGTGAGATTCTGTCTCTAAATAAAAAATTTTAAAAAGGGCTCAGCGTGAAGGCTCTAGGTTCAGTCCCAGCACCACACACACACACGCACACACGTGTATGCATGCATGCACATACACGCACACACACACATGCAGACAAATTAGTGGGGGAAAGCGGGGAGCGGTTGCTATCTAGACAGCCCCTAAGAGCTTTGTGCTCTCAAGGGTGTGGGTTTTGAAAGAGGACCGGACCACAGGAGAACAGAGCTGAGGGCGGCGTCAGGAGAGCCTGGGGACGAGGCGGGCGACTGGAGCTGTGGCTGGAAGGGGGCCTTTCGCTCCGGCGCCCTCCTCCGTCTCTGCTCCCTAGCCGCCATGGTGTGAGCAGCACTTCCCCCCAACGTCCCTCTGCCCCGCCGCCCAGCCTGGGAGCAGGCGGACTGAGGGCTGTCGCCTCCACAGACTGAGCCACAGTAAACCCTTCTCCCTGGGCTGCGGGGCCAGGAATTGCGCCTCAGTGACAAACCCGGGCCCCAACCTGTCCACCTCCTCGCTGAGAGTGGGCGGCACAGAGCCCGGACGGCCGCATCCCCCCCCACCCTGGAGGAACTGGAATGAGGAGGCTGCCTTGTGCCCCCGCCCTGCCGCTCCCCGAGACAGGAGATCCGCTGTTGGCCGGCTCTAGGGAACCACCTGCCGTGGCATCGTGGTTCACTGTCAGCTCACATCGGAGAGCGATCAGAGAGCGGACTGCTGTAGGACATGTTAACCCTCTGCGGCCACTCTGGGAGGCCAGCGCCGGGCCAACCGCCAGGCCCCATCCAAGAGTGCTGGGACCAGAAAGCTCCCATGATAATCTGATCAATTTTACCTACACAATTAATCTTATTGGCTGACCACAGTTCTGGCCCACCTCATGCCCGTCTGCCTTGGGCGTTCCCAGTTTTCCCCATCATGGTTTTACTCTATAAAAGTCACTAGAAAAGACAGAGTCTTCAACAACTCACTCGGGACCCCTTCTGTCTCTCTCAGACAGAAGCTTTCTTTCTCTCAATAAATATTTCTGCTCTTAACAAAAAAAAAAGCCAGGCATGGTGGCGCAGACCTTTAATCCCAGCACTCGGGAGGCTGAGGCAGGGGATGGTTGTGAGTTTGAGACCAGCTTGGGCAAGAAAGTGAGTTCAAGGCCAGCCTGAACTGCTTAGTGAGACCCTGTCTCAAAAAATAGGGCCGGGGATTTAGCTCAGTGGCTTAAGCACCTGCCTGGCAGATGCGAGATTGTGAGTTCAATCCCCAGTACCAAAAAAAAAAAAAAAAAAAAAAAAAAAAAAAAAAAAAAGAAAAGAAAAGAAAAGAAAAGAAAAGAAAAGCTCCCATGTCAGCTTCCGGGGTCCTCAAGAGATGCGTTCAGTGCGCTTCAGCCTGGGCTGTGCACAATACTTTAGCACTTCTCCCGAATTCATACCAAGCCTGACATTGCTTGGGGAATGAAAATCCATGTCGGGATCCTCTTGTAGCAGCGAAGGAGAAAGCAGAGTATATGGAGTTTACAAGATCGTGGCTGCATTAATCAGAAGCCAGAGAAACGAAAGCTTGGTCACGGGGTATAATAGGACACTTGCACCCAGCCGGGGCTTTGCGTGTGTTTTTCAGCGTTATTATTTACAAAGGCAACACACTATTCCGGGAAACTCTAAGAGTAAGACCCACCCGCAGTCGCTGGCACAAATGTCTCCATGTTTGGACATGTGCTTCCAGCCTGCTGGCACGCAGAAGTCCAGGCACACGTGCAGGGATGGCATCCGTGAGGCAGGGGTCTGAACCCCGTCCTCGCCCCCCAGCCCTGGGGCGCCATGCCCACCAGGGCGGGAGGGTGTGTTAGCAGCAGAAGTCTTCGGGCAGTAACTGAAGATGTTTACTTTTTATTTGGAGACAGGGTCTCAGTAGGTTGCCTGGCCTGGGTTTGAACTTGTGGTCCTCCTGCCTCAGCTTCTCAGGTAGCTGGGATTACAGGTGTGCACCACCACGCCTGGCAGTACCTGCTTTACTCAGTAGCCTCATAGATGCCCGCGAGAAGGAGAATGGCCGAGTGCATTGTCCGGTGTCCATGAAGTGGGCGGTGTGGAGCTGCGGATGGTACAGCACGGGCGGACGGCTGCACCGTCTCTGGGGTAGGGGCGTCCTTCCTGCTCTTGGGGCCCCCAGTGTGTGCTCAGACTTTTCCGCTGCTGCGAACACAGTGGAATCCACCACTCGGAGGCCCCAGAGACCCTGCGTGGAGTCGGGCCGCTCTCTCCTGGGTTTTATACACAGGGAAGCAGGGGGTGCTTGCAGGCTAGAAAGGAGGGGTGGGGCGGCTCAGTGGTACACCACTTGCCTACCATGCGTGAGGCCTGGGCTCCTCCCCAGCACTGCAAAAATAAAAATAAAATAAAAATTCAAAATGTTGGAAAATAAGTTTTGGTAAGCAATCTGCCTGCCTAAGATGTTACAGTTAGGGAAGTCCTGACCAACATTGCCACAATTAAAACAAAAAATGGCGAGTTAGAGAACGGTGCAGAAACTCTCCTGCCGGTCCGACCCGAGGCCCGCCGCCCACCACAGCCCACGTCCCCCACGCGCCGCGGGGGGTGGTCAGTTGCTGCCCGCCTTCGAGTTCCAGCTGAGTCCAGCGCCCCGATCTGAAGCAGCTCTTACGGGTAACGTTGCAGGGCCTCCTAGACGGGTCGGGTAAGCCTCCGGCAGCCAGCGGCTCGGGGCAAATGGAAGAAGCCCAGGGGACATAGGCGTCCCAGGGGACGAGCCCCGAGGCCCAGCAGGGTGGCCAGCTAACAAGTTATTACAGATCCTACCAAGGACAGGAAAGAGGAGTTCCCAGGCTCCCGACACAAAGAAATGACAATGTTTGAGGAGGCAGAAATGCTAATCACTGATTTAATCATCACACACTCGCTGTACATGTGAACCAAATTATCACGCAGGACCCCATAAAAATGTGCAATCACTGTGTCAATTGAATTTTTTTTTAAATGGGCTTCTATACAGAAACTGAACAGGCTGACCTCACAGAAGCAGAGGATGGAGCCGGGTTACCAGGGGCTGGGCGGGGGCAGCAGGCGAGGCGGTGACGCTGGAGGAAGAGGTGGGGGGGCTGCACTCTGCCTCAGAAAAAAGCAGAAAGGGCAGGGGGTTTATCAGTGGTAGAGCACCTCGGAGTTCCATCCCCAGCAGTAAAATAAAAATTTTTAAAAATGTTAGAAAATAGAAGACAAGATTTTGAATGTTTCACCACAAAGAAATCATAACTGTTTCACAAGCTGGATATGCTAATTGCCCGGTTTTGCTCAGGACACTGTGTATATTTGTATCAAAAAACACACTGTACCTCACAAATCTAAATAACTGTATATCAATTAAAAAGAAAATGAAGGCTGAGGCAGGAGGATCGTTGCAGGTTTGAGGCCAGCCCGGGCTACAAAGTGAGCTCAAGGCCAGCCTGAACCGCATAGTGAGACCCTGTCTCAGAAGACAAAAAAAGAAAAAAAAAAAAAAAAAGAAACTTGTTAGGAAAGGGCACTTACTGTAGGCCTCTCGGGCGACGTATAAGCGCGCATCTCTCTCATGAGGAGCCTCGCGGTGTGGGGTACTGAGGTTCCCCAGCTCCACACCTGGCCCGTGTGTCTGTGCTCCTCCTTTCCTCCCCTGTCTATGTCTAACGTCTTTCCCGCCCTGCCCTCGGGCTCCTCGGGGGGCGAGGGCTTGGGTCACTCACGGTGTGGTATCGGGGAGTAGCGAGCCCGGCCCGTGGCTTCTCCTTGTGGCCTCTGTGAGCCCGGGCGTGCGCCAGGGTTTAAGGCGTCCTCGTCTCCCATCTGACATTTGCTTGCTGCTGTGAGCTGGGGGAGCGGCCTCAGGGTCCTGTGCTTGTGGTATTGGGGCCTCTGGGAGGTAACGGGGGTTACAAAAGGTAACCAGAGGGGGCTCCCAAGGGCCCTGGTGGCTTTCGCAGGAAAGGAAGAGACTCGGGTCAGTGCGCTTGCTCTGTGGGCCCGGAGCCACAGCCCGGACTTCTCAGCTTGCAGCACCGAGAGCCAAACAGGCCCCTCTTCTCCCAGGCAGCCAGCCCGTGACACAGTCGCAGCGGCAGGAGACAGGCCGGAGAGCACAGGCAAGCACGTCCCCGCCGGGGGACAGCCACACACAGCTGGGGACGGCCCGCTGGCCTCGCGCCCCCGTGAGGCGGGACCAGCTGCCCCTCCAGGCTCCGGGCGATGCGCCTTTGCTGCTAATCCCACAGGCTTAGGAGGAGGCTTCTCAGCTGTGCAGCCAGGGCCACAGCAGCCGGAGGCTGGGGTCCTGCCAAGGCGCCACCCACGGGCGGATCTGTCTCTGCCGAGCTCTGAGAACACGACCGTGACACCGCGACACTGGCCGGAGGAAGCTCTGCAGAGCGCTGCAAAGCCGCCCAATGCTTTCGGGTCCTGGGCTGCCTGACAGTGGCTGCTGCCCTGCACAAAAGCAGGTGCTCAACACCTGTCCCAACAAGGGAATGGGGAAACACAGCCTTCTCCAAATGGTCCCAGGCAACTGGATATTCCCATGCAGAAGACGGAACTGGATCCCTGCCTCACACCACACACAGACGCTGACTCAGAACAGCACAAAGACCCAGATTTAAGAGTCAAAGTGAGGCTACAGACGCGGCTCAGTGGCACAGCACCTGCCTGGCACATCCAAGGCCCTGGGCTGGGCTGCCAGCCCACATCACAGAAGAGGTAAACCTGGAAGAAAGAGTAGATGGGTTAGGCAATGGGCCGGGGAATAGGATATTATCAAAAGTACAAGCATCCAAAGACAGAGTAGGTAGGTACAAGAAACTTCATATAAAGACAAACAAAAAGCAAAACATTGCTTGTGTTTTAAAAGACACCGTAGGGAAAAGTGACGAGAACGCAGAAGGCAAGAAGACATTTCCACGTCATGTATCTGATAAGGCTTCGTACCTCAACTCTCACAACTCAGTATTAAAGAGATAACTGACAACATAGGCAGAGGAGATGAAGAGACATTTCTCCTCAGAAGATAAACACATAGCCAACAAACACATGAAAAGATACCCAACATCAGGACCCATTAGGGAAACACAATTAAAACCCTAAAAACCTACCATTCCACATCTGTGAGGACGGCAAAGATGAAAAAGACAGATAACAACAAGCGTTGGTGAGGATGGGTGGACACCTGAACTCGCACACATTGCTCAGGGCTGTAAACTGCTGCAGGAGTTCGGGAGGCCAGCTGGCAATCTCTCAAGTGCTCACGTGCAGGCTGCCATCTGACCCAAGGATCCCATCCTATGTATTTACCCGAGAGAAACGAAATGTACGTTCACCCAGAAACTGGCACCAAGATGCTCACAGCAATATACTCGCAAGCGTCAGAGAGTGGAAATGGCCCAAATGCGCATTAGCTGGATACACGGAACGTGATACATCCATACGCTGGACTGTTTGTTCATGAGGAGAACGAAGCAAGGAGGGACCTGAAGACTCTATGCTAAGAGAAAGACGCCCAGCACCAAGGCCCACATCTGGCATAACCGATTTAGGTAAAATGTCTAGGACAGGAGAGAGAAGTAGATCCGCGGTCACCTAGGCTGCGGGGTTGGAGCAGAGATGCTCGGGAACTACTAACGGGGGACCCCGTGACTTCACTGGAAACCAGAGCTGTGCGCTTTAAATGAATGAGCTGTTCAGCACGTGAATTCCATCCCAGAGAGGCCGCTGCTAAGCAGAACCAGCCCGGCAGCATTTGGGCAGCACCTGATGGCCCCTCTGGGCCCTCGAGCGCGTTTAACATCTATCTTCCTAACCACGCACGACTGCCTCTCCATCTGTCCCCCCAAACACTGGAGAAAGTGCACGATGGACACACCTTCCAAAATAAGCGGCCCGCAAGAGAAGGGGACAGCACAGAGGCCCAGGGCATCGGGCAACGCGGTCAACAAGGGCGTTTCCACCGCAGCAAAAACACGACTGGACAGAGCGCCAGGCCGCCTCCCCGCATGGCCCGAGGCCGCAGGAGGTTGGCGCAGGAGATGGATGTCCTGGCTGACACACGCACAGACCAGCGAGCGGACCGCCCTCTGCAAACAGAGGGGAAGCCAGTGGTTCCAGCCTAGGACCCCCACGGGTCCTCATGCATCTGATGGCCATGTCCCTTCCCCGTCACCTGTCACTGGAACCAGATCACTCGTCCAACGGCAGGAGGCTGCCCAGCCACGGTGCTCCGACCCTGTCTCCAGGGAAGAGGGAGGGAGGGCCATCCATGCGCTGAGCCTCAGGCACAGGGTCAGGAGCTGCGGATCTGGGCCTGGTTCCATGGCTTCTCACTCATCCACCGAGGCATGCCTGAGCCTTAATACTTTTTGGAAAGTTTCCAGCCTTATGTGAGCAAGTCTGGAGGAACAACTGAAATGGGGAGGTTCAGTGTCTAAGGACTAATGTGACACGGGGTGAGCAATTCCTAATCCGAAACCTCAAAATCCAAAAGGCTCCAAAATCGTTAGCTTTTTGAGTGTGGGGATGACTCCACAAGTAGAAGGTCCCACATCTGACCTTATGTGGATGGTTGCAGTCAGACTCCAGATGGTTTAAAACATATTGTAGACGGGTGTGGTGGTACACACCTATAATCCCAGCATTTGGGATGCTGAGGCAGGAGGATCGCTGTGAGTTCGAGGCCAGCCTGGGCTACATAGTGAGTTCAGGGCCAGCCTAGACTACAGATCTAGACTCTGTCTCTAAAACCAAAAACTAAATAAATAAAGCCCCCAAACAAAAAGCCAACCAAATGACCTCCCCCAAATCAAACAAACCAAAACCAGAAAAAAAAAAAAAAGTTTGTATAAAATTACCTTCAGGCTATGTGAAATTACCTTCATATATAAGATACATATGAAACACATATATGTCTGAGCGCCAGACTCAGTCCCATCAAAAGTATATGAGGACTTGGGGTACACAGTGTATCACCCAATACACCTGGGCTGCTCCAAATCTCGGCGTGCACCCAGGAGTTCAGCCGGCTCCCAACGGGCTGTCCGGAGACCGGTCGTGGGTTGCACGGAGGCGCTGGTGATCAACATGCCAGCCCCGGGCGACGAGCAGGGTCCTGGCCACTGGGAGCCTGCACTGGCCGAAGCCTCAGCCCCTCCCAGGCAGCAGCACGCTGGAGCCACCACCCGTCCAGGCCGCGTCACTGTCGCGCACACAACACCACGGCCAGCGGCTGCTGAGCCCTGCAAATGTATCAGTGCGGCCTGGCCCATAAACAGCAACGGTAGAGAAGGCCCCGGCAGGAGCAAGAATCAAGGTCGTGTCTGTGGAGAAAAGTCGGGGGAGGCGTGCGTAAGGACCGCGTCAAAGCGTCCAGGTACAAGGCAGCCGCCCCAAAGACGCCACGGCCGCGCTGCCCGGAATGGCCCCTGGTCTGTGCGCTCCGCAGAGGCTCCGGCAGGCGGGGTCCCTGGGGGTGGTGGGGAAGCCGCGCAGACCAGGCCCTCGGACTTCCAGGGTTGCGCTGCCACCCCTCAGCAGCTGGCCCCACGTGTGTTACGATGCCAGGCTCCGGAGATGACCTCGCCTGGGACTCGACGCAGCCTGAGAGAGGACAGACGGGCGCCGGACACCACCGCGACACAGATCTGCTGCCCCCCGGGGACAGAGGTCCGCACCTGGCCCAGCTCACCCCCCGCAGAGCTCGGGCTGACACAGCTGCGGTGGCAGCACAGCGACTGCTCCGCTTGGAGACAGTAGCTGGCTTCACACCGCGGCGCTAGGGCGGTCAGAGGACCCGTGGGTCGACGGCGCCCACCTCGGACAATCAGCCAGCGTGGGGGGCCAGCGTCTGTCTCTCCAGGCCCAGTTCCCCGGTTTCCGTGGCCATCCAAATCCGGACAGCCATGCTCCATCCTGACACGAGTGGGGATACTGAGGCCTGGGGACATGAAGTGACTCTCAGGGTTACAAGCCGGACACAGCAGGGCCAGAATGACGAGGTACCAGGTCTCAGGCCAGGACTGAAGGGAATCATCTGGGCTGGAGTCCCAACTCCAAAACCCCCGGGCTCTGTGAGGCCGACCCGCCCCGCTGCGCTGTGGGCTCCCGCAGGGCGGACTGGCACAGACATCAAAGCAGCGGAACAGCTGAGCATCTGGGAACTCCCCGGCATCACAGAACCAATGTCAAAGACACAGCCCCGAGGGGACACCTGTCGCGTGGCCGGAGGCTTCCTGGCTCGCCGCCTACCCCGAGCTCATAGGCAGCCACCCCGTACCAAGCTGCTGTGCCCAGGCTGGGCTTGGGGTCTCCGGGAAGGGGTGCACAGAGCTTCAGCCCGATCTGACTAGGCTGGCAAGGCCACAGAGGGGCCCAAGCCTGGAGTCCAGCAGGTCTGCGTGCCAGGCCCAGCTTGGTATTCTTAAGACACGAGCCCTGGGAATGTCAAAGACTACCCCTGAGCCTCGGTGTTCTCATCTGTAGAATGGGACCTCTCGGGGCTGTGAGAATTCAATCAGACGACGCTCAGAAAGTGCTTGGGATACAGGAGGGCTCAGTCAATGCCGCTTCGCCCCTTCTGCCCTCCCCCCATGCACACTGGGGTCACCTCGCCTTTGTGCCCCTAGTGTAGCTGCAGGGCCAGCTTCACGCTGAGCTGAGACCAGAGGGGGGAGGGGAGGGAACACATCTTGGGGGACCCAAAGTGAGGCAGTGCTCTGGGTCTGAGAGGCATGTTGGGGCGCAGCTGCATGGGGGTACGGAAGCACAGGGCTTGGTTTTCGGGCTGTTTCAGAGACCTTGGGCTCAGGCCCCCGCTCTGCGGGGGTACAGCTGTGTGACACCCTGGACAGATCGGTTCCCGTCTCTGGGCACACGTCTGACTACGGAAGGGGTTTAACCGCACCTGCTTCGCTGACCTGCACGATGGAGGGTGCGGCAGGCAGACGTGGCCCCAAAGACGTCCACGCCCCACAGCCCCGGGCCTGAGGCTGTGCTGCCTTACATGGTGTCCCAGGCGCGGGAGCCCCCCAGCGCGCACGCCTGCCTGGACCCTCAGACGGGGCCTTATTTGGAAACGGGGTCTGGGCAGGTGTAAATAGTTACGATGAGGTCACAGAGGAGGGGGTGGGCACTGAATTCAACACGACCGACGACGTCCTTATAAGACAAAGCCCACACACATCGGGGCCTCGTGGGATCGCGCCGCCTGGTGACGCTGTAGCCCTGACAGCCTCTGTGAAGCGCTCCAAGATGTCCCCTCATTAATTGCAGCGACCAAGGAATCTGACACACACAACAACGGGATGTGGCTGCAGGGATCCAAAGCAGGGCCCAGAGGTGGGACCGGCCTCGGGGCAGGCAGCACCAAGGTGGCGCCCCGGGCAGCTCGGCCAGCGGTGGGCCCCGAGAGCGCGTTCCACAGGAGAATGAGGAACCAGCTGTGCTCCGTGTCACTCGCTGGGAGGGTCCTCGTGGGGAAGCAGGGCGCTCCGGGGCTGAAAGGGGCCTTGGCCCGTGCGCCACGCACGGGAACTCTGTCCAGCGGCTCCTCCCAGGGCAGACAGTGGGGAGAAAACGACCCGGAGAGGAGCGCTCTCAAGCAGCTCAGTGTCACCGGGCCTGGCCTCGGGCCCCGCCTGCCTTTCTGAGCTGCAGCGGGAGTGGCCAGCACAGAGAAGGGAGGGTCAGGATCCGGAGAGGGGACCTCGGTCCTGGCACAGACAGAGGATCCGGCGGCGCACGCTGGGCCCAGCCTTCGTGAGTCCGCGAGTGGACATCGGGCCTCTCTTGTCGGCACCTGTCCCCCTCACTGTGGATTCGTCTCAGCTCATCGCCGGGGACGCGGCAGGCTGAGCCCTGGGGCCCGGAGGGACGAGAGCCCCGATCCTGTGCAGGGCAGGCAGAGGAGACCCCAGAAAGCCCCCAAACATCAGCTGCTTTCTGAGTTCTAAAACAACCATGGTCACGGGTTGGGGGCTGGGTCACAAAACAGACGGGGATGAAAACCCGAGCATCAAAGGCAGGCAGACCAGAGGCCATGGGGCCAGGGGCTGCCGTGTGCATATCTAACTAAAACACTCACGTGACAAGATAGTAACGCATCCAGGCCACCAGATTTCAGAGTTGGTCTCCAAGGGAAAACTTACTGACAGGATTTTTATCTCAATTATAACTCCGGCCACACGGTTCTCATTTACCCCGGCTGCTCCGTCTCGGGATCTCCAAGTCCACCCCGAGGGTTCCTGGGGACTGGGTCCCTGGCACTGAGCCTTGCACACAGGTGGCATTAATAAATATCCGTTGGCCAAATGCATGAACCAGCAAGTACAGTAAGAGCCTGGCTGGAGCGCCCAATCTTTTAAAAGATTTATCTTCATATTTGCATGGAGTGAAATTCATTCCTTTTGGTGTACAGCTCTGTGCATTTGGGCAAATAAATATTCATGTGACTGTCAGGAGAATCAAGACGCAGAATAGTTCTGTTTCCCCCACAAGTCCCTCAGCCTGCCTTACCCCTCTGATTTTCGCGATCGCCAATCTATTCTTTCTGCTTACAGTTTCTTTAAATGTGGTAAAATATACGTAACATAGAACTGATCATTTTGAGCATACAATTCAGAGGTATTATGTACATTCACGATGTCACACAACCATCAGCACTGTTACTCTGCACAACTTCTTCATTGTTCCAAACAGAAACCCTGCGCCCACTCTAACTGCTCCCCTTTCCTCCCTGCCCGGGCCCGGCAGCCTCTGCTCTGCCTCCATCGCTGTGAGTTCGCTGGCTCTAGACGCCTCACGTACATGGACTCATCCAAGGTCTGTCCCCCGAGGTCTGGCTTGTTCCACACAGCACGCTGTCGTCCAACATTCATGCATACTGCAGCATGGACCATGTGTCTTTCCTTTTGAAGGGCAAATAATATTCCAGTGTAGGTATATATTACATTTAGGTATCCCATGCCGCAGTTGATAGACATTTTTGTCACTTTATTCTTGGCTACAAAGAAGAATGACATCATGCCACTTGTAGCAAAATGGATGGAATTAGAGACCATCATGTTACTAAGCCAGACTCAGAAAGTCAAATACTGCGTGTTTTCTCTCACATGAGGCATCCAGGGGGAAAACCGAGTGAGGACACGGAAGGAGAAGGAAGACTCAGAGGGGAGGCGGGGGCTGGGGGGGAGAGGGAAGCGGGGAGACACCGCGGAGCGCACAAGGAAGTGCTGGTGTGCATACGCCAGATCCCTAGCATGAGCCTCTTACGGCCATGACACTCCAGTAATCCATTCGCTGGCGACTGCCCATGTTTCTGTGTGTATCAGGCTTGTTCTTTTTTCGCTAAGTGGCCCTCGCTGTATGGAAGGGCCACGCGTGAGCCACCCTTCCTTGTGCACTGCTGAGCAGGAACAGAGACAACGCCCAGGATCTGGGGCAGGTTTATGCACACGGACCGCACTGCTCAGGCCCGACCCTGGTGCTCCGGGGCTTCCACGGGGTAAGCAGCCCGAAGTGCAGAGGCCGCGGCTGGCAGCTGGGGATGGGCTTACACAGCGGGCACCGGCTGCAGTGACCAGCCGTGCGGCACCGGGACAGCCGCTTCTAAGAGACAGAGGCAGCCGGGACTGGAAGGGAACTGTTACCTGGGCAACTAAGAAACTGAAGTAGGTAGGGGGTGTGCGGGGGGAGCGTTCTCAGCTGCAACTGGAGGGACGTCTGGGTTATGTCCACACTGCACGCCTCCCTCACAGGTAAGTGGGTTCAAACACAGTTGGCCCTGTGTCCCCAGATTCAACCAACTTTAGATGGAACAATATCTGAAGACAACATGTGTGTGTTCTGAACATGTAGGACTTCTTTCTCCTCGTTATTCCCCAAACAACACAGTATAACAGCTATTCATGCAGTATTTAAAGTGTGCCAGGCACTATAAGTAACAAAGGGTTGGCGTTAAGTTTACAAGAGGAGGAGGAGGAGCAAACACATCGTTAGTGTATAGAGTTCTTGGCACCAGTAAGTTTGTGTCTGGAACGGCTCTGGGGACCAAACCCCCCGGGATTCAGGAGGTTGCCTCAGGCCCTGAGCCCTCCCGCCCCCGGGCCAGCTGCCCCCACACCCTGGGGGCGCACGCGGTGGAACCCGACGGTAGGGGTGCTCCGGGACCACAGGCCCCGGGCGGCCCTTCAGTTCCCGGCCAGGACGGCTCGCAGATGCGCAGCCGCTGTGGGAAACGGCGTCCTGTGCACCCAACAGCTGTAGCGCTGTCCAGGAGACACAATGCGAGGCCAAGGGAAAGGAAAACAAACGCCCGAGGAAGCCCACGGATCTGAAGGCAGCCCCGAGCCTTTCGGGGAGGAGGGGCAGACGCGGGGCCACCAGCAAGGCTGGACACTACAGACTCCCCCAGCCTCACAGCGGGTCGTGCGAGAAGAGGCCTTTCGGAAGGAGAGTCGGAGTCCAGCCTTGCCTACAGTCACTTCCGGGAACAGCAAGGCGAAGACGGCAGAGGCTCAGCTCCACGCCCTGCACCCCGGGTCTCCCTTTGCTCTGCACCCCGCCTGCCTCTGTCCACAGAGTTTCTGGGCAGAAGCGGAAGACGCCGCAGTCGTTCAGCGTGGGCCGCTCATTGCGGCCGTGCCAGGCCGCCGCCTCCCATGCTGGGGCTCCGTCCTCCGAGCCCCCAAAGGAGAGGCCTTCATTTAACAGGGGTGGTGGCACCTCAGTAACGCACTGGGTTGTGACGATTGGCCTCGCAGAGCCGCCCTCTGAGAAAGGACAGCGGGTGGACAGCAGTGGGTGCGGACTCCAGGCGGAGGTGGGTGGAGTCCACTCTCTAGGGCAGGGCGTGCTTCGAGGAAGAAAAGGCACCAAACGGTGTCCTCGGGGAGCCCGGCAGGAGGAAAGGGGCCTCGAGGCTGGAAGGACGGCGCACGCCGAAGCGCCGAGGTGTGAAGGGGTACAGGGCACCCGGAGAAACGCAGGGCATTCCTTCGGGCAGACTCTGCGGGGATGAGATGAATCCCAAGCCCTGCCCCGGGCTCTAGTTCCCGCCACGCAGGGCAGGTGCTCAGCAAACCCACACTGCTGCTCAGAGCCGGGGTCCTCAGGGACACAGAGCCCACGGTCACCCTCACTGCCCGTCCCCTCAGCGGTGCAGATTTCACGTGACACTGAGGGTGCAGAGGAGGGCGGGGGCTGGTCCTGAGAGCGGGGTCCACGCCTCAGCACTCCCTGGGGGCACTGGCTGTAGTCCTCCCTCCCCACTTCACGGAAACGCAGAGCCGAAGTCACCCGGCACTTCTGTTACTAACATCGTCTCACTCACTGCATCATGACAGCAGGCTGAATGGAAACAGGCGAATCCTTTCCCCTGCATTGTTTTTTTGATTTTTATTGAGATGAGTTCTTACTACATGGCTCAGGCTAGTCTGGACCCCTGCTTTTTGGGGGTGGGGGTTTAGGGATGGAATGCGGGGATCTCCACCTTGGAGCTACATACCCAGTCTTTTTTAAAAAGATGTTCAATTCTGTGACAAGTTCTCACTAAGTTGCCCAGGTTGGCCTTGGATTTGCAGTTCTCCTGCCTCAGCCTCCAAGGGCTGGGATCACAAGCAAGAGCCACCACACTTAGCTTTGTACTGTATTTTAAAAGAAGGTAGCACAAACCAAAATCCTACATGTGACTGCATGTACTGTTGACTAAAAGCACCTTGTTAAAGTCATTCCAGCCCCACAACAGTTCTCCGAATGGCCAGGAGAAAGGATAGAGAGGGGGATGAAAAACATAATTATTAGCTGGATGTGGTGGTGCACATCTGTGCTCCCGGTGCATGGGAGGCTGAGACAGGAGGATTGCAAATGCAAGGCCATCCAGGTTTACCCAGTGAGACCTTGCCTCAAAAAACCACACATACAGGGCCGGGGATTTAGCTCAGCGGCATAAGCGCCTGCCTGGCAGGTGCGAGGTTGTGAGTTCGATTCCCGGTACCAAAAAACCCCCAAACAAAAAAACAAAAAAACACACATGCATGCACACACATACACATATGAAAAGAAAAACACAATTTTCCACATATGATTTGATTTAATATCTCAAATTCATGAGAACAAACTCAAAACCATGAGAGGCAAGAGTCTAGTAAAGAGAACGGATAAAAATTTAATGAGCAAAAGTTAATAGGTTTCCCACAGAAAAGACAATAACCAGCTAGAAGGTACAACAAAAAGCATCACATTCACAGTAGCTACAAGAAAAGGGGAAACCATTCAAGAGTAAATTCAGTGAGAAATCAAAGGATCTATACAAAAAAGGCTCAAAATTACTCTACAGAGGAACCTGAGAATCCGCATCCTCCAGGTGTCCTGGCTGTGGATCGCGGAGAGACAGGCAGCACTGAAAAGATGCTCGCTGCCCTTAAATTAGCCCATAAAGTTGATGCAATATCCACAACCATACCTATGCTCTTTGTTTTGAAACTTCAGATCATATTGGGTCTCATCTGGAGAATACATATAATAAAGCTTCCATAACTCTGAAAAACAAGTGTAATGTTGAATATCAGCACACCTAGACATATATAAACACGCTATAAAACTATACTAATTAAAACAGGCTGGTTCGAGAACATAAAAAGAACTTAAAAAAATCAGCCCTCCAAGATTTAAAGACCCAATCCAAAAATGGGCATCTGAGATGAACACACACATCTCAGGTGAAGTACAAACAGCAAATAAACACATGAAAAAATGTTCAACAGCACTGGTCATTAGAGAGATGCAAATGAAAACAACACTGAGATTCCACCTCACCCCAGAAAGAGTGGCTAGTACAAAGAAGTCAACCAATAACCAACACTGGAGGGGCTGTGGAGAAAAAGGAACCCTTCTCCACTGTTGGTGGGAATGCAGGCTGGTGCAGCCACTGTGGAAGTCAGTGTGGAGATTCCTCGAAAAACTAGGATTGGAGGTCCCATTTGACCCAGCTATTCCCCTTCGGGGTATCTTCCCAAAAGAACTAAAAACATCATACCACAGCAATATATGTGCACCTACATTTATAGCTGCACAATTCATAATAGCCAGATCTTGGAAACAACCTAAATGCCCCTCAACTAAGGAATGGACAAAAAAGATGTGGTATTTCTATATAATGGAATACTACTCAGCTATAAAGAATGATAAACTAGACATTTTTACTCTTAAATGGATACACCTTGAAAATATACTTCTCAGTGAACTATAAGTTACACATATGTAACCATCACATTGTTGTACTTGTGTGATGAACTGAAAGAAAATCTATCTATGTATATAAAAAATTAGTTAAGATAGTTAAAGAATTCTGAGTGAAAAGTAGTTTTCACAGGGTCATCTTCAGATTTGATTTTTAATGTGAAATGTTTTTGTGAAAACAATAGAGCAATCATAACAAAAAGAAAGATGGTCATATAGCTGGTTTCTCTTGATTCATTCAGGGGAAAGTTTTGTGCTAATAATTTTCTGGACAATGTTTCATATCTATATCTTATACCCTAAACAATTGCTGTGAATACAGTAATACGCAATGTGTTGATTATTGTTACTGTACAATTGGCTTGTTGTGAAATTCTGTTTTACTTTAATTTCTCACTTTTCTTCTGTTTAAAATAAAAATAAATAAATAAAAAACAGGTTGGTGGAGACATGGAGTAGACATACTTTCCTTACTGGCCTTGCCCTCTGCCGTTGGACATTATGATAGTCCTTTGGTATTCATGAAGGATCATTTCAAAATCTGTGTGTGCTCAAGCCCCTTACATAAAATGGCACAATATCTTCATATAACCTACACACATCCTCCTGTATAGTTTATTTAAAAATTATTTTGGTGCTGGGGATTGAACCCACTGGAACATGCTAGGCAAGTGCTCCACCTGGAGGCACACCCCAGGCCTCCTGTGTGATTTACATAATCTATAGATTACTTAGAATGTCTAACACAGTTTAACTGCTACGCAAACAGTTGTTATATGTACTGTTTAGGACATAATAAAAAGCTTGCACATGTTCAGCATAGATGCAAATTTTCTTCTGAAGATGTCTGATCCATAGTTGTTTGAATCCAAGGATACAGAACCCACATATATGAAGGGCCAATTTTATGTGGTGTGTGTGTGCGTGTGTGTGTGAAGGTTGGGAAAAGCTGAAAGAAGACAAACCGGCTAGAAGCCCTAGGAACTGGACAGAAGGAACAGAGGTGAGTTTACTTTCCTGTCGTTGTCGTTTCTCTCACATATCTGGAACTGGCTGCTGGAGGGGCAGACCCTCAGACCCCACGCACACAGACACACGGTGTCCACGGAGACCACGTGAGGCACGGTGAGGGGACGCTCTGCTCCTCCCGGCCAGGAAGCCCAGCAGGAAGAACTTCGGCTCCTTCCCAGAGCTAACTAGGAACCCCTTCCCACTCAGGCTGCAGCAGAGGCTGAGTGGAAACCTGAATTTCTATGCCCTCATGTGGTTCCTGGGCAGCCAGTGAAAGCACCAGATTTAAACAGTATCCAGAGTCTCATAACACAGTGAAAAAAATGTCCAAGATTCATAAAAAAAAATACTCATCATACCATCAACAGGAAAACCTCAACTCCAATGAGGAAAGACAATCCAACAGACATAGAAACTTGTGCGACACAGATGTTAGAGTTACTTGAGAAGGATCTGGAATAGTCATCACAGAAAATTCCAAGTTGTGGGCGGGGATGTGGTAGGCAACTTGCCCAGCATGCACAAGGCTGTGTGTTCCATCCCAGCAACACACACACACACACATGTGCATGTGCACGCATGTGCACACACATACACACACTTGTACTCTAGTGAGCAATTGTGAACACAGTTAAAACAAAGGAAAACCCAGTATCAACCAAAAAATAGGAGATATAAAGAACTAAATGGAAATACTAGAACTGAAAAACACAAGAAAGAAATGAAAAATGTCAGTGAATAGGCTCAACAGGGTAATGAGAAGACAGGAAGGAGTCAGTGAGCTTGAAGGTACAGCCAATATAAATTATCCAATTTGAACCACGCAGAGACAAGGAACCAAGAAAAAAAATTAACAAAAGATCTCACTTTGTGTTATCAAGAATCCCAGAAGAAGAGAAATAGGTTGAGGTTAAAAAAAGGATTCAGAAAAATAATCAATGATTAGAAAATCTCCCAAAGTGCCTGAAGAGCTTAAACCTACTGATTTAAGATGCTGAGCAAATCTCAAACAGGGGAAGGAAAAAAAACTCTTTAAATAAACCCACACCAAAAAATACCATAATCAAACTTCTGAAAACTAAGAGTGAAGAAAAACTTTTCACAGAAAAATGACACTTTGTCTGTTGGAGAAAACCAATTCAATCACAGTGAAATTCTTGCCAGAAACCATGGCAACCTGAAGGGAGCAGAAAGATGATTTTTCTAGTGTTTGAAGTGGATCCACAATTCTACGTCCAGTAGAAACGTCCTTCAGGAATGAAGCGAATCAATTCTAAGCAGGAAAACTAAGGGAATCTGTTGCCAGTAGGTCTATCCAAAAATGAAGCCTAAGAAAATTCTCTAAACTGAAAGGAAATGATAAAGTGAGAAATACTGGAACACCACAGAGGAAGAAAGAACTCAGTAAGCAAAAAATTGGGTAAATATAATAGGTCTTCTTTTGAGTTTTTGAAATTATATTTGATAATTAAAGCAAAAATAACAGTTGCCTAATGTGTTTCTCAATACATATAGAGGAAGTCATTACGACAATTGTATTATAGAAACTGGAGTGTAAAGGTGGCTAAGATTTCTCGAGTTCACCTCATCTGCTGTAGTTGCTATGGAAAACAGCTTAGCAGTTTCCTAAAAATAAGTCTTCATTCACACTTATCATATGACCCAGGAACTGCCCTTGGGGGAATTTATGTCAGAGAACTGAAATTTTACGTCCACACAAAAGCCTGTAGAGAAGCTTGACTTGTGACAGCCCCAAACTGAAAACAACTAAAATGACCAGCAGCAGATAAATGACTACAACAACGGTGCCACATTCGGACCACAAAAAACCACTCGGCAATAAAAATGAGTGAACTGCTGATACCACGACCCGGCTGGACCTCAAGGGCACCCTGCTCAGGGGAAAAGGCACCGCGGGCTGTGGCACACACTACGCTCCGTTCTTAAAACGCCGTGGGAACCGGTCAGAGACGGAGCGCGGCCACGGCGAGGCTCGGGCCGGGCGCCCCAACCGGCGGCACGCGGCGCCGGCACTGCGGGGCCACCGACGGCTGAGATTTCAGCTCAGGAAAAGCAGCTCACCCAGGGCCATCTTTGGCTTAAAACAAAAACAGAGAAGTTCGCACCCCCGGATTAGAGGGCAGGAGGCCCCGAGGAGGCCGGCGAGGCTGTAACAGCGCTGCGGTGACCGGGCTGGGGCTGGGGCCGCCCGCGCACGCGCGGAGGCCACGGCCCGGGCGCGCTGCCCCCGGCGGCTTCTGGGCTGGGGCACTGAGTTACAGTCTCCTCGGGCGCAGCTCCGGGGGACACTGCGTCAGGAGCGGATGGGGTGTCTCTGTGCTATTTTGTGAAACTTTCTGTGAACCTGTAGTTTGGCAGTGAGGAAGAAAGGGTCAAGGCAATGACAAAGTATACAGAATTCGAAAGCGGGTCCAAGTGCAGTGGAGATACGAGGAATGTCAAAAACGTCACTTCCATGGTGCTTAAAAGATGGATTATTTAGTGAAGTTTGGACAACCAGCTGTCCGCCTGGAAAAACCATTAAAACCTGATGGTTACCTCACTTATCTCAAAATAAATGTAAATGGAAAAATTTTAAAAAATTACTAGAATAAAGACTTAATGCCCTTTTAAACATTCATTTAGAAAAACTTTGCAGCAGAATACCAAACCTGGAATCATGACAGAAAAGACTGGCAGTGTAACCGCATCTGTGTGAATTTACTTAAGCACAGACAACCCTTTTAAGCACAGATAATCCTCCCCCAGAAAGGGTATACAGCAACCTTTTTCTTGTGGTTACTTTCTCAGGAAAGAACTCCTAGAGATGAAGTAAGGGAAGGGGGTGTAACTTCATCCCATAATTTTCAGCACCGCTTGGTCTTCTTTTTACCATTAAATATAAACAAATCTACATTTCTCCAATTCTCAAAGTCGAACAGCTGGCCCTTCCTCTGTGCATTCAAGCAGCCACAAATGCAAGAGCTGTGAAAAAAAATCCAGAGAGTTCCACGGTGCAAAACTTCAGTTTGCCGCACACCAAATACCATGCTGAATGCACCGGGATGAAGCGGCGTGAAGGACGCGCAAGTGAACTGGACGACAGTTAACGTATCCTGGAAGACGGGTGCAGGTTACACACAAATGATACCTCCGTTCATGCAAGGGTTTATTTATCATTAAATAGTTGCTAAGACCCTCGGCCAGTGCTGGACACCGCGCGAGGCACCAGGAGTACAGGAGGAAGGAGGACCTGGTCTCTGACGAGTTATCTGCACCTCGCCCTATTTCCTGTCTATGTATCTATCATTTATATTTCTTTCTTATATAATGTAGAATAATATGCATATTATATTATATGCATAATATATGCACATTATAATATGCATGCACATATAATATGCATACATATAATATATATTATATGCATATTAAATAGGACAGACAGACAACTGATCAACTATTTAGTTATTATTATTATTATTGTTTTATTTTTTTTGTGGTACCAGGGATTGAACTCACAGCCTTGTGCCTGCCAGGCAGGTGCTTAAACCATTGAGCCAAACTCCTTGATCAACTGTTTAGAACGAAGAATGATAACTCCGGCCTTAACTACAAGGAAGGAAAGGTAAAGATTTGTGCAGTGAAAGAGAACCAGGATAGCAAGCACTCCCTGGGTCTGTTCCGCAGAGACCTGACCTCGGTCACAACCCACAGCGTCCAGAAGGCAAAGCGAGGTCACCCGGCTCCCCTTGGAGGGTGCGCAGCTCGGGTCCAGCCCCCGGACCTCTCAGGAAGGCGTGAAAGTCCAATTCGTGTTCTTGGCACAGCGTTGCCCAGCAGGGACCTCATCGAGCCCTCAGGGGACCTGTGGGATGAGTCTGCCTTACTGAGGGGCGGTGGGCAGCGCTGGGAGGGCTGCGGCCCACCGTCCTGAGGACACACTGGACTCTGAATCGTCGCACACCTAAAACCCGCTGCCGTCTCCCCGCACGCTGCATGCAGCTGCTCGGCTGGAGCCCCCGCTCTGCTGGGATCTCATCTCCAGGGCATCTGTGCCACACCCCAGGCACGGGACAGAGGTTCCTTTCCTACACTTCAGGGAACTGACGGCTCGCAGGAGAGGAAGCTGTGCTCTGACCCTGCTGGCCTGCTGGTGAGGCGGACACAGGCAGCCGATGCTGCCCGGCGCCGGGTCTGTGCTGTCACAGGGACGCGCAGGAGGAGCCTCCGTGCTTGCCCACAAGGCGCTTCCAGCCTCGTGGAGCGGGACAGGTGAGCATTAGGATGCCCACCCTTCGCGTGCGCGTGGAAAACAAAACTGGAAGACGTCTGGGCCACAGGGCAGAGAGGCCAGGCTTGGGCGGGGCCAGGCAGCCGGGGAGGCCAGGTCGGGAATGGGCCGCAGAGGGACGGGTGGACGAGGACGGGACACGCAGTGTGCTCCGAGTCCCTGGCTGGGGGGCACAGGGGCCCAGGGACCACTCGCCAGACACTGACGTGTTCAGACATCAGCCCACCCAGAGCCCCCACTCAGTCCACTCGTCCCTGAATTCTGGCACCGGTCACCAGCTGTTTGCCAGGTACCGGACAGGAAGAGGAAAAGGAACACCTTTGTCATGGAGACGTTCACGGTCCAGGTCGGAGGTGAGCAGAGACTGCAGTGGCTGCGTCCCAGCTCCAGCCATCCCCAGCTGCCGCCTCCTCCTCCTCCTCTTCCTCCTCCTCCTCTTGATCCTCCTCCTCCTCAAGGCTGGGATCAGCTCAGCTTCAGGGAAGCCTCGAAGTGTGCTGCTGGTCTGGATGGAGGCAACAAGTCCGATGGGGCCCAGGGAGAAGCTGTCACCTGGACCAGGCTAAGTTAGATGGCTGGAAAGAGCTGGGTGTCTCCACACACAGTTAGGACAAGCCATGCCCATTTGAAAAGCATGATATATATGCCCAGTACTTCATGAGTAGTATTTCACACAATCCTCTCTATAGGTGGCAGAATTGCTCCCATTTTACAGATGAGAAAACCGAGGTTCAGAAAATGATTTGTCCAAGGCCACATAGCTACGTAGATGATCAGTGGGATGGGAAGGGCGTAGTGAGGGTCACTGGTTACCTGGCTCCAGCCTCTGGGAGCCGAGTGCCGAGACGGGGGCAGCAGAGGGTGAGGAGGAACTGCCCACACACGGGGGAGGCTGAGGCTTCCGGTCCAGGCCCATTGCAAGCCGAGCCACAACTGCAGGTCAGAGCTCAGCTGGCCTCCTGCCGGAGGGAGGCAGCAGCTTCCGGAGAGCTAGGACTCGGGGGTCAGCACCCACGGGGGCCGCTGTCTAGAGGATGAGCTGACCACGCTTGGCTGGACACACACACTCCGGGCACCAGGATCGGGGGCTGGTTTGGAAGTGAGACTTGTGCTGGCTAGGACGCTGGGCAGAAGACAGCACTCCTCGCAGATGGCGAGCTCTCTGGACACACACACGCGCACACACACTCCAGGGGACACGTGTGTGCGCATGCATCCTACGCAGGAGTACGAATGCCCATGCATGCGTGTACACACGCACCTTACCACACCAGCATGTGAACGCAGGCAAACGCGAGACACATGGACCGATTTAACCCTGTCCCTGCTGGCCGTGGTGCCCAGGCGGAGGCCACGTCTAGAGAAAACCGGACACAGGCTGCCCCTCCCGCCCCACCCCTCCTCCCTCTCGAGGCCCCGGACGCCGCAGGGAACCACAGGCCAGAGGACAGCAGGGCCCACCGAGTGCCGGTGGCGCCAGGCTGACGAGACGCCCTGCCCGCTTCGCTGGGGAGCCCCATCGCTGCCCGGCCGCAGCCCCCCCAGAGCAGATGTGCCAGTGCCCGCTCGAGGTCACGATCACAGGCCCCGGAGGAACGAGGACTCTGAACCCGGCCTCGGCCGTGGCCTCTGACTGAGTCCAAAGAAAACTGCATTGTTCCCTTTGAGTTCAATCCACAAACATGTACTCAGGGCTGCTGTTCACTCAGCCTCCAGTTTCAGGCCGGCCTCTGGGACAAGGCCCTCCCCGACAGCGGTCAGCCCTGAGGACGAGGCCTGGGCGGCATCGGGCGGAGCTGCAGGAAGTCGCTGGTGGAGACCCTGAGCTCCGTGTCCCGAGGACTCTGCTCCCCGTTCCCTGGGTTCAAATCCAAAGGGCTCCGCCGCGTGGCTGCTGTGTGATGTTGGTCAGGTTACTTAACCTCTCTGTGCCTAATCTCACTGTCTGTAAAATACGGATGATACCTGCACCTGTCTCCAGGTGATCGAACGAGGCAGAACGCGTGACGTTTGAGAATTTTATGTCCTCAGTAAGGCTACGATCATTACTGAGGTCAGGATTATTATTATTGTCAGGTTAGCTCAGCCTTCCTGTCTGGGGTGCCCGCCCTAACACAGTTAGACTTACGATCCCAGCATGCAGTGCGGCCCCGCCCTAAAGGTCAGCCCTCCTGGCCGCACCGCCCCTCACTCCCTTTACTAGAACAGAAGCGCCTGGTCTGGATTCCCCACTGAATGTGGTGCTGCAGGTCCCCGCCTGCCTGCCCCGCCTGCAGCCCTCCCACCCGCCCTTCCGGCTGGCCCCAGGCCCGCAGGGATCCTCGCCGCCGGCCTGCGCCAGGCCCCGCAGGCCCTCTGCGCCCAGCAGGTTAAAGAGGAGACATCAGAGAGCGAGACAAGCCCCGGTCCTCCCGCCGCCTCCGCCCCGCTGCGTCAGGAGGGAGCCGGCCGCGTGCTCAGCCCTGCCCAGGCCCCAGCTGTGCGGGTCTGCAGGGACCCAGGCCCCACGCGGACTCGCTGGCTGGGAGTCCGCAGGCAGGGCCCTGAGCGCGCTCCGTGCGTCGAGAAGGCGATCCTCGTCGGGAAACCCTCGCAGACAGAGGAGCTGGCACCAAACGCTCCCTGAAGAGCCGCTCCGGGCCAGGCGCCATTAACCCCACGGTCCCCTTCCACTGCCCGCGTGCAGCTGAGGAGCCAGGCACCGCGGCCCGCCAGGCCCTCACGGGTGGCCAGCGCTTCTCGGCCTTTCTCCCCGCCCTGTGTGCCATCTTGGGGAAAAGCTAAGCCAAGAGCCCTGCTCTCAGCAGGTCTGAGTGTGGAGGCCAGGCCGACCCTGAGCCAGCTTCGCAGCCTTAGGGAAATTCCCTCACGCTCCTCAGTCTCCTTCTCCAGAAAATAGGATGATCGAGGCCAAGGGCTCACGGCAGGGCCTGGCTGCAGCGGGTGCCCCACGATGCCGCCTCCTCCCTCAGCCCCATCTTGAGCCGCCACACCCCTCTCGGTGACAGTGGGTCCTGCAGGACTGGGCCACGGGGGCTCTGGGCTTCCAAAGGGCGAGGCGTCCCCAGACAACGGGAAGCGCTGGGCTCTCTTCCAGGGCTGCTGGGGGGCGGGGGTCACTCTGCTGCCCTGCCCTGGGGAGCGCTGGCCCCACGGGGCTTTTGTTATTTTCATTTTATTTGTGGAACTTGAAACAGAGTTCCGCTCCCAAAGAAAACCCCATGGAAGCAAAAACACAAACAGGACATCTCCTCCCTGGAATGCGCCACACAGGCAGCCGGGGAGGAGATAAGAGTGTCCTCCGCTTCCCAGAGAGTGTGAGCTCTGCATGCTCCCTGGTTTACGTAGACCAGGCTGGGGGAAGAAAGGGTCCGCAGCGGCTGGAATTCCCACGGTGCGGCCCACGCCGTTCCCGAGGGGCGTGATCAATGAACAGCCATGGCCTTATTTTTAGAGCTGTGGATGGATCTAACGAATGTGGTCCGTAAGAAAAATATCTTCCTGTAGCAGAAGGACTCACTTTTAATATTGCTGAACAGACACCAGGTTTGGAGGTGGAAGGACCCAGATTTCCAGCCAGATTCTGCTCCTAGTAGCTGTGTGTTCTTGCTCAAATTCCTGAGCCTCTCTGAGCTCCACTGGCAAAGTGGAAGTGACAGCAGTGACACAATGCACAGGGACATTCGTCAGTGACCGGCTGCAAACGCCACGGTGGCCCCAGGAGACCAGAACGGCAGAGGGCAAGCAGGCCGCAGCGTTCCGTTTCCGTCTATGGCTGAAGTGCCCAGGCTGTCCCCTTTGGCCTCTAGTTGGCCTAAATGACAAGAGGACCTCAGTGGCTGTCAGTACGATTGTATGAACCAGCACTTGCGGTACCTGTGAGGAAGCTGTGACCGCGCACAGCAGCACCGTGGACACACAGACCCTCCTCTCCGACCCTTCCTCCAGCACACGGCCCCCCAGGCAGCGCTGTCACCCTTGGGAATCGCAGTCTGTTCGCTGCCGCTGTGAGAGATCAAGGTGAGCGCAGACCACGCTGCCACCCCCGGCTCCTCCCACGTGGCCTCTGTTCCTGGTGGCTCCTGGTGGCTGGCAGGCTGACTTTGTCTACTGTGAGTCGGGAAAGCTGTTACAGTGGCTTTGGTGCTAACGCCGCTGTGGCAGGACGTTCGGGTTCCAGCAAGAACTCACAGGGAGTTCGTGCCTGAGTCTGGGTGATTTACACAAAGTGGTCGCGTGCTCCTCGCAGCTCCGGAGCCTGGGCAGCCCGAGACGCAGTGGCCAGCATCTGGCCAGGGCCTCCACCTGGCATCGTCCTACCGCAGAGGGCGGAAGGGCCCAGGAGTGAGATTTTATTCCAACCGTCTCCCCAGACACCGCAGCAACCATTCCTCAGGTCAGGGACCCAGGGCCAGGGCCGCTCTCATCGGCCCTCTCAACCCTGCTAAGCTGGGAATCAAGTGCGGGCGCCCAGGCAGAAGCGGGCTCAGCGAAGGCTGCTGCGGCTGGGTGGTGGTGCCGGGACGCTGCGGGACCCGGGCTGCTGGGCGACACTGCGCCTCCTGGTGATGCTGCTCTCCCATGTGGAGATGCTTCTTCCACCCCCGACAGAGGCGCCCAAGCGTGCAGGGAGGCGGTGGGGGCGGTGAAGATGGGCGTCGTGGTGCCCCGGGGCCCTTCACTCAGCTGATCGAGCAGACTCCGGAGAGCTGGGGACCAGGAGGCGGAGGAAGCCCCTTGTAAGGCGAAGAATCCGGGAGTTAAGTGACCTTCTTACTGTCACGCAGCAATTAAATTTTAGAACCCAAGAGCTCATCCCCATCTCTCGGGCCTCTCCTTGGCCGCCCACATGTAGGGGAGATCTCTGCTTACTTGCGCATGGACAGGAGGGAAGCCGACCAGCCTCGCCCGGCGGCTGGCCTGGGCTCACCCACGCGGCATTCACTCCCCAAAATCCCTTCCAGCACTAGGGTGACCGGCTGTGACAGCCTCGTCGCTGGAGGGCCACGGAGCCACGCACCTGCCAGCTCTGGGCTGCCCGCCGGAATCCAGGCCAGGAGCAGCCAGGCTCGGGGGTGGGGGACCCTTTGATCTGGGTCCCACGCGTCCTCGGCTTTGCCGCTGCCCTGGGAGAGGCAGTAAAATGTGCACATCAGTCGGCGGAAAACCTTTAATGCTCTTCCCCGGAGCGCAACAAGGCGGGGCAGCGCCAGGGCCAGGACGGGGGGCCCCAGTGTCACTCAGTAGGAAGTTACAGGGCAGCTGTGGTCAATGTGTTCCGCGGGCCAGCGCCAATGGCCCTGGACTCTTCCTCAGAACAGAACTCCTCCATTAAAGCTGACCCGGCACAGGTGAGCTCAGGCTTGCCCCCGCTGGCTGCCACCCCGGGCCTCCCTCCCCATTCCCTCCTCCTCGGCACTCTGGACTCTGCAGCCTCTCCCCCGGCTCTCCCAGGCCAGCCCGCAGAACCGTGAGATCATGGACGTAAAATACGCTCCCACGGGAGCCCCACCAGTGCACGCGGGCACCTCTCACATCCCAGGACACCAAGCGGCGGAGACAGCGCGGGGAGAAGAGCCGAGGCGGCATCTGGGCTGGGGCCCGGCTGTGCCTGCTTCCTGTCCCCACTCAGAGGCCGTGGGCACGGGACCTCCTGCTCCGCAAACTGGACCTGACGGCCGCCTGGCAGGGCTCTTGAGAGGACCAGGGAGGAGACGTGAAGCCACCCACCAAACCCAGAGCACTGCGGAGCCTGGCTGTGTCCCGGCCGCACCCCTGCCTCAGGTTCCCCACCTACCCAGGGAGGCACTCCTGACCCCTGAGGCTGTTTCCAGCTGGACGGAAGTCAAACTCGGAGTCAGTCATGGAGAAGCTGGCGCAGGCCGGGCACGCAGGGGGCGCTCAGTGATGTCGGTGGGGTCAGGGCAGCGGGGTGGGGGGGCACGGAGGGCCACCTGCAGCTTCAAAGGCTGCGGCGCACCCCGGCATCTGCCTCTAGTCGCTGTCCCGTCTGCTATCTGCTCTCGGCTTTTATTTGGAAAGACGCTCTGATAAGCAGCCAAGTGGGGGAGCTCCCGTGTGCTGTCCCCACAGCGCGGTGGCAGCGGCAGCCTCTGCGCAGGTAACGGAGGCGGGGCTGGCCTGGACAGCACCGCAGCTCACTCTGAGCACAGGCCCAGGGCGGCGCCTCCGGGGCCTCTCAGGCCAGCTCAGCACGCAGAAGGTGCCCTCCGCCCTTCTGTCCACGGCACGGGGCACCCGAAAGGGCCTTGCGCTCCCGTCTTCCCTCTGTGCCCGGCTGCGCTCAGGGTCAGCAGCAGAAAGCCTGGGGCCGGGGCCCTGGGCTAATCCCCAGCGGGGCCAGAAATCAACAGCCACGACAGCGATCAACCTTGAGGAGTCGGTTGTTTCCCGCATGGAAACAGCCCTCTCTGTACACAAAAACCCATAGGACGTTATCCCAGGAGCCGTCAGCCCGGCAGGGAACTTCACACTTCCACCTCCCCTTCTGCCGTGTGGCCTCGTCGGTGGGGGCCGCGCCTTTCCGTGTCCTGCGCTCCCGACCTCGTGACTCGATGACGGTCATTTTCCACACCGCCTCTTGGTCCCCACAGACAGCGCTCCTGACGGTGCCCCACTGGGAAGGCCCGCACCACGAGGTTCTCCCGCTGCTGCTGCTGCTGCTGCTGCAGACCCGGCTTGGGTCTGCTGACGCCCCAGTGCTGCGGGCTGTGGGTCCCACCCTCACCAAGACGCAGCCTTTTAGGTCACTGTCGGAAGTGGTCAGAGCCACTTTGCCACCTCCCCTGGCTGCAGCCTGTGACCCCCAGCTTCCTGGGGTGGGGGATGATTTGAATCCGCCACTTAAACACAGCCCGTCAGACAATCTGCGCACCAGCAGAAAATACCTGCAGAAGGCAGATCTGATAAGCCACTGTTATCCGAAACATGCAGAAAACTCTTAAAACGCAACGATAAGAAAACAATTTTAAAATGAGGCAGACAATCCTATTAAAGAAAACAAGGCGAAGACCTAACAGAATCCTAACACAGGCAGAGAGATGGCAGAGAAGTACAGGAAAGTCACCCCGAAGGCCGCGTGCAGAGAAACGCGCTGACACTGCCCTGGCAGGATGATCCGGACCCAGTGGCCAACACTGCGACACACTCCGCTCCGAGGACCAGGACTGGGGAGAGCTCTGGGGCGGCTCCTGGGAATTCAAAGGGTGCAGCCTCTTTGGGAGACAGGGTCACGCCTTCTCAGGAAACCAAGTGTACTCTCTGCCGTTGACCCGGGACCCGCAATCACGCGCCGGCCCACTGACCCGAGAGGAACTGAAGACTTAAACTCACACGAAAGCCAGGAGGCAGCTGGGGGCAGCCCCACTCACGACTCAGCCACGATGGCCCGCGGCAGAAGGATGGAGAAACATAATGGGACACGCAGCTGAGCAGATGCTTCCCAGCACAGAAAGGAGAGGACCGACCACGTCGGGAGAGACACGGGAACCTCGGCGGGGAGACCGCACGGGACATAATCCATCCAGGCGACACCCTGGAATAGGCAAAGCCACGGAGACCACAGAGGCAGCAGAGCACGGGACTCTCAGGGCAGTGACACCACTTTGGTGGCGCCGTCACGCTGGCACGCTCTGTCACGCAGACGTGGCACGCCCACAGTGAACCCGAGCATAAACGGCGGGCCCCGCATGAGGCTGGCGGGGCAGGCACCTCGCCGGGGGGTATGTGGCCCTCGGGCGGGGCTGGCGGCAGTGGGAGGCCGTGGCGGGCAGCGTGCACGTGGGAACTCCCTGCACCCTCAGCCTAATTTTAGCCGGAACCTAAAACTGCTCTAAAAATAGAGAAACCTTGGAGCCGCCCCCACCTTCCCTCTCCTCTCTGCCCATCATCCCTGCTTCGCAACTTTGGAAAGGAGACTCTGCCAGCACAAAAGATGGGACCGGTGCCCCACCCCGTCCTCTGACCCCGCGAGCTGCGAGGATGGAGTCGGCCCACGCAGCTGTCACGAGGAGACGCAGGGCAGACCCACGCGGCACCGGGCTCATCCCATGGTCCCGCCGGCCTCGTGCTGGGAGCCGACCACCCCCACACTGCTCCTCAGCGACTGTCATCACCTCCCGAATGCTCACAGTGATTTACATTTCCGATTAAACCCCCAGAGCAAGCAAGCCAAGTGGGTCCGATTATTTCCTGCTTCACAGATATGAAATCTATAATCATAGAGGTTAGGTAACTTGATCAGCAGACATAAAATAATAGACCTGAGATATAAATTCTGGTGTGCGGCTACTATAACTTTGTCCTGCAACCAACTTTGCCTGTTTCTCCTTCTTGCTGTGAACTGTGCAGTGATCTGTCCTAATGCATACAAAGAACTGGAAAAAAAATCAGATTCCCCAAGTTCAAAGACCCAATCCAAAAATAGGCATCTGACATGAATACACACTTCTAAGAAGAACTACAGATAGCAAATAAATATATGAAAAAATGTTCAACATCATTGGTCATTCAAAAACTGCTAGTTAAAACAACACTGAGATTCCATCTCACCCCAGAAAGAATGGTTGTCATCAAGAAATTAACCAATAACAAAGTTGGAGGGGCTGTGGGGAAAAAGGAACCCTTCTCCACTGTTGGTGGGAATGCAGACTGGTGCAACCACTGTGGAAATCAGTGCAGAGATTTCTCAAAAAACTAGAATTAGAGGTCCCATTCGACCCAGCTATTCCCCTTCTGGGTATCTTCCCAGGAGAATTAAAAACATCATACCATGGTGATATATGTGCACCCATGTTTATAGCAGCACAATTTATAATAGCTAGATCTTGGCAACAGCCTAAATGCCCATCAGCTGAGGAATGGATAAAAAAAGATGTGGTCTCTTTATACAACTGCTCAGCTATAAAGAAGGACAAACTAAAGACTTTGATAGGTAAATGGATGTAACTTGAGGCCACACTCATCAGTGAAATACATCAGACACACGTGTAAACATCATAGTGTCTCCCTTTTGTGAGGAACTGAAAGAGTAAATAAGATCCAAAACGTACAATAGATATTGTGAAATGAGAAGAAACTGTTCAAAAGGAGAAAGGAACTAGGATGGGTGAGAGGGGAAAGGACGGTAGGGAAAAGGGAAAAGATGTGGGTCATTTATACCACGAGTGTCTCTCAGTTCATTAAAAAGGCAGGTTTGTGCTAACATCAACTGCAGAAAATTTTATGCCCATATCTTGTACCCTGAGCAACTACTTTAAAGATAACAACATGTAACGCACTACTGTTATTCTCCTATTATTTTGCTATGAAATTTTGTTTTACCTGTTTTCCATAAAATAAACGTTACTGGAGTATTAAAGAATGATCCCTTCTACATACATGGACCCTAGAGACGCCAGGTTCTTGGTCAGAGCCGCCACATCCACACTCAGTGTCAACATTCATCTGTGAGGACAGCAGGTGTCTTGGTCCATTTCCGGTGCCTACAGCAGAATGCCTGAGCCCAGGCAATTGATACAGAAACAGGTTTATTTGGCTCAGGGTTTGTCCAAAGCCCACGACTGGGAGGGCACAACTCACGGAGGAAAACGGAGGTGCAGTCCCTGGAGAGAGAGACCCCACCGACCCCTCAGATGGCACGGACCCCTTCACCAAGGCCCAGTCTCATCACCTCAGCCCTGCTCTCGGGGCTCCACATCTCCCCACGGCCGCACAGAGGAATTAAACCTCAGTGAGCTCCGGGGAGCGAACTCCTCAAACCGCAGCAGCCGCATCCTCTGCATCGGCCCTGCGCAGGGCCTGGCAGGGCTCCAAGTCCTCCTCCCACTGATCTGCGTTGGCTGTGATCGCAAGCACTGGAGGGGTCTCTGCCCCAGGCGGACACACTGTCCTCACTCTCCGGGGTCGCTGGGGAGGTGACCAGCGGTAGCCGGGCCAGGGCCGGACCAGGGAAAAGGCCCGCTGGGAAGCCCATCCGGCTCCAGCCTCTGGTGATGAACCGGACGTTCTGAGACATACAGAGAGCAGAGAGGAGGAGTCCGAGACCCTCGGCCATGTCCTGAGGCATCTCCTGGGGGAGAACGACTTCTCTCCAGCCACCCTGGGTGGTCTCAGAACTGGAAGGGGCCCCGCCAGCCCTTCTGCAGAAGGAGGACCCCGAAACAGTCAGGTTAGCAGGGAATCAGGGGCTGCCTGCCGCGGGGGCCCTTCTCGGCCTGCAGGGCACCTTCCCACAACCACACCTCCCTCCCTCGGCCCGCGGTGATTTGTTTCTGTGCCTCGTTTTGCTCCTGAGCTGTGTCAGGATTTCAGCTGCAGCTGCCCAGGTGGAGGCCGCACGGCAGGGCCCCAGCCCTGCAGCCCGTGCTGGCCCGGGAAGGGACAGGCCTCTGTGAGCTTCCCATGCCCCCCGTGCTCCTGCTGCCCAGCCCAGCACCCAGGGCGAGAGCAGCTTCCTGCTTCCTCCTGGCCGGGAGAAGCGCATGGCCTTGCTCTCCAGGCCAGTGCAAATCCTGTGCATGTGGAGCCCCCAGGGTGTTTCATCGGCTCTCATCTCCTCATAGCTTGGGGGCGCAGGCCACTGTGGGCCCCTCTGAGAGGAGAGGGCCGTGGCCGAGCCGTGGTGACGCAGGAGGGAGCAGGGCCTGACCAGGCTGTCTGCACCAGCCCTGGGCTCCGCATCGCACCGCAGCGCCCGCCCGCCTCTCCCCAGGTGGAGGGCCGTCCTTCTCCCCTGCCCCGGGTGAAGCTGCCTGCTTCCCTGACCCGAGCCCATGGCAATCCAGGCCCCCAGGTGTCCACACGAGGGGACCCCGAGTTTCAGTCTAAAACTCTCTCCTCTGGTCTCTTACCTGGACACACCTCTCTCCTCCCAGCCCATACCCCACCCTGGTGCCAGAGGGACCGTCTGAGCCTGCGTCCCTCCCTCCCTGTCCACGGCTCCCCGAAGACCGCTGGGCACGACCAGGCACCACGGCCGCCCCGCGGGCATCTCCTTTCTCTGACCTGTGCTCTCCACTGCTCCCAGGCACAGCTCCCGCTCAGCCCGGTCCCGCTGACCGTGCCGGGCCTGCCCTTCTGCGCCCTTCATCCGGCCAGGCTCTGGAGTGGGCGTGCACGCCTGACCCTTGAGTGTGCCCTGCCAGTGTCAGCCAGGGACCCCCTACTCTCCCGCCGTGCACCTGGGAAGGCACATGTGCCTCAGCATGCCCTGTGCTGAAGTTTAAGAGCACTGAGTGTTCGTGGGTGGCGCTGCCACTCTGGGGCCCGAAGCCTGAACGTGGGCACTTAGTCCCGAACACCCTGCACCACCGCGATGGCACACTCAGCCCTGTCTCCAAGTTAGCATCCTCGAGGTCCTCCTGCCCGGAGTGAGCGCTCCCAGGCCACGAGGAATTCCCTCTATGCTAGCAGCGACAGAGCGCGGGGACCTCGCCAGGGCCTGGCTCCCGGGGCTCTGCCCACTGGAATGCTGCCCTGTGCTGCCAGGAATTCCGGAAACGGCTCCAGCTTCCCGAGGGCGTGGACGGCACTGGTGCCATCTGGGGACTCACAGCCCCTGGAAAGGGAACCAGAAACTGGGAAGAAGAGGGAGGAAACACAGCTCTTTGCCTCTAAAAGGACCCCGGGATCTGCCCCTGCCTGTGGACGCCCTGGCTTGTCGTCCTGGCAGGCAACGTCAGCGCAAGGGGGTGCACCCATGACAAGCACCCGAGGGTGAGCATGCGAGGAATGACTCGGTCCTGCTCACCAGGTGGGAGGCCGGGAAAGGCTGGGAGGAGCCTTTCAGTGGCAACTTGGGAGACAGCGTCTGCGGATGCAGTGAGAACAAAAGAATGGTGGATCCGAAGCCGCGCCGCTTCCTGAACAGGCGCACTGTCCCAGGCCTCCAAGTCCAGGTCTGAATATTCGCTGGCACGGTGGGTACAGGGCAGCACGCGCGTCCTTGCCCGGGGAGCCAGGCACCCGTGAGTGCATCCTGCCGGGCCACAGTGCAGGGGCTGTCGCAGGAAGTGACGCGAAGTTGGGTCCGGGAGGCGAGCAGGTCCTGAGGCAGAGGCGGGAGCAGGAAGCCCAGCAGCAGGTGCAGCTGCTGAGGGGACGGTGAACGGCCGGTTCACGGAGGGACGGGGAGCTGGGGCTCCTGGGGGGCGTGAGAAAGGAGCCTCCGGGCTCGCAGAGCTCGTGTGACACGTGACACCCGCTCCTGTGTCCTGCATGTCGCGTGCAGGGCAAGGTCAGGGATCCTTTGGTGGGGGCTCGGGAACATGGCCATCACCACGAAGTCCCCGAAGCACTTTAGTTGGTCAACTAATGACCCAGAGATGTCCACATCCTGATCCCCAGAACCCACGAATGGAACCCTGTACAGAAAAGGGCACTTTGTATGTGACTAAGCTACAGATCTCCCTTCACCCCGCCCCCAGTACTGAGGACTGGACCCAGGGCCTTCACGCTGAGCTGCACCCCCAGCCCTTCTTCTGTGTTCGCTTTTTATTTTTAAATTCTGAGACAGGGTCTAGCTAACTCACTGCATTGCCCGGGCTGGGCGTGAATTTGTGATCTTCCGCCTCAGCCTCCCGGGGGCAGGGTTGCAGGTGTGCACTGGACGGGGCCTGAGACCGGGAGAACATTCCAGACTGTCCAGGCTGCACCTGGGTGTGCTCACCAAGGTCCTCACTAGCGGGAGGCAGAGGAGGAGAAGGTGGGAAGGGAGATGGTGATGACCGCAGGGCCACGGGCTGAGAACGCCCGGTCAGGGGCGAAGCGTGGGTTCTCCCTGACGGCCAGAGAGGACCAGCCCCACCGACCCCTGCTTTTAGCTCCACAAGACTCGGTTTGGATTTCAGGCCTCCAAGACTTTGGAGAAATAAACATGTGTTCTCTGAAGTCACTAAATTTGTGATAATCACACAGATCCGCGCCAAGGCACTCTGGTGGAGCCGCGAGACAACTCACTTTGAGGCAATGACATCGAAGCCGTGCGTAACTACTTTGGTTGAGCAAACATGGAACGGGGAGAAAAATCTCTTATCACGACTTTCTACAGCTAAAGCACAAATTCAGTCAGAAACACATGAAAAGTAATTGACCAATTCTGATCAGAAATATAGGAAGTGAAACTGGTTCAATCCTGGCACTCTGGGAGGCTGAGTCAGAAAGATCCCAAGGATCACAGCTCGAGCCCAGCCCGGGTAAGGCAGCAGCTCAGTGAGACCCCGCCGCAATATCGACAACAAAGGCTGGGTACGCAGCTCAGCCTGGGGGGGCAGGGGCAGCTGGACGGGTTCGGGGCAGGGTGTGTGGGGGCGGCAGTGTGGGAGGAACCCGAGGCCTGTCTGCAGCACCTTTGGATCTGCCCTGTGCACGCCCACGGGCTGACCCCAGCAGGAAGTCAGGGGACCCCAGAGTGGCGGGGGTCTGCAGAGCGCCGCGGGACGGAAGTGCTGGGTTGGCAGGCATCCTCCCGGAGCTGGGACAGGGCACTGGGTGAACGCTGGGGTTCGAACACAGGCCAGGGAAGAACCCCAGAACCGACGTCCCGGCCAGAGAGGGCCCTGCCCACTCCCCATGGCCTGACCCACACCCCGAGCAGCTCGATGCTGCTCGGCCAACACCGTCCCGCGGCGGACTCCTATTCCAGCTCTTTGTCGCCCCTCAGGCTCCTCCAGGGCCCCCTTCGGCCACCAGCTCTGTCGACTCAGACCCTCCTGGCCACTGCACCCCTCACCCCGGGGCTCGAGGCTCGCAGGAAGCCACACCAAAGGCAGATGGGGCTTTCACCCCGAGGTCCCCGACACCAAATGGGTGCTGTTTCCACCCATCTGTCCAGCTCTCCCGCACCGCTGGGGGCCAACGGCTCCACCCTGGCACTAACTCCCGGGGATCAGCGCAGACGCCTCAGCCCCGATAATTCCCTCGGGAGACAGCGCTGTGAGTCCCCAGATCTATCAATCAGGGGCTTCCCGCCGTCCCCCTCAGGACTACAGAGCTCAGGGAAATGCGATGTCTGTGTCCACCCGTTCACTGCAAAGGACACAAAGGAAGAACCAGGTCCAGCAGGGCCCCAGGCACAGGGACTCCTGCCCTCCCGCGCAGGGCCGTGCTGGGCCCAGGAGCTCTCGAGACCTGGGGGTCAGGGTCCCGTGGGTTTCATTCCTGAGGCACCCACAGGAGCCTGAACTCGACCCGCAGCCCCTCTGCCCTCCCCAGGTGCAGGGCGGGGCTGAAAGGGCCAACACCTAATCCGGCCCTGGTCCTTCTGACTGGGACTTCTCATTAGCACACAAAACACTTACCACACGGGAGACTCCAAGGACTGGAGAAGCCAGAGCCGGGAACTGGTCGAGACCAAGTATTTCTTTTTCACTACACGGAACCCTTTGTTACGGGCTGACCTGTACCCCGCCCCCCCACCAAAGTGGTCTGAAGTCTAACCCCAGTACTCCCGAGGGTGGCTGTGTTTGGAGCTGGCCTTTCACCAGGTGATGAAGTTGAAATGAGGTCTCCAGGGGGGGCCCTCATCCAACAGGACTGGTGCTTCCCAAAGAAGAGATTAGGACACAGGGACGCGAAGAGGAAGGGCCACATGGAGGGCCAGGCGAGGACAGCCAACTCAGCTAGGGAGAGAGACCCCTCCGGAGACCAGCCCTGCCCACAGCTTGACCCCAGACCTCTCCAGCCCACGATTCCCAGAAAATAAACTGAGGCACTGGGCTGCAGCAGCCTAGAAAACAGCACAGATCCTCCCGGCAGCCACGGTCATCTCCACCTTCAGCCAGGGAAGCGCAGGCTCAGAGAGGTTAGATAACAGGCCCAAGGTCACACACAGTTGCCCAACATCACTCTGCAAGACAGCTGTGGGCTCTGCTGGGCTCTGCAGCCCCCCGGTTACCCCTCCATCGTGCATGCGCTGGCCCTGTGACCACTCATCCTCCCACGGGGTGGCGGAGGAAGCCGCAATGCCCGCACCTGGACTGAGACCTGGGGTCCCACCCCGGGCATGTGTGTCTGCGTGGCGCGGATGCGGTCCGATCCCATTTTCCTCGAGTCGGGGTGAGGCTGGGTGACGGTCAAAGGCGCTGGGCTGCTGAGCCTCAGCCTGGACAGGGCCCCCCCGGTTCTCACCAGGCCCTGGCCTTGGCCTTTGGGGAGCCATCTGGGGAGGAAGAGGGCGCTGCTGGGGGTGGGGGCGGAGAGCCACCTGCTGCTTCCTGCACCCCGCTAGAGGCTGGGTGACTTGTGAGTGAAGTAACGGGGTGCACAAAGGGGTATGATGTTCTCAGGGCCCAGAGCTGAGCCTTTACAAGGTGGGACTCGAGCCTGGCCTGATGGTGAGGCCTCTGCCTCTCCCAGCAAGGCCACCACTCACGCCGGGCCATCTGCCCCCCACTCCACGATGGGGCTCGGGCAGGGCACCCCGCAGGACCCCAGCTGCTGGCTGCTGGCCGACCCCGCATTTCCCAGAAACCTCT
>RJWM01017677.1:0-42551 GCA_004363535.1 Dasyprocta punctata | reverse complement strand
AGATTTTATTTTTAACGTGAAATGTTCATTTGAAAACAATTGTGTTAATAATTTGTTAGGTAATGTTTCATGCCTATATTTTTTAATCTTACATAATTTTCGGGAATATCCAATATGCTGATGATCGTTGCTGTTTTGTTCACTGGTGTGAAGTTGTTATGTTTTGATTTCTTATTTTCATTTTATTTAAAAAAAAAAAGAACAGATTCTCAGTACATAGGATGTTTTTTTCTACCAAACTCAGCTGAAACCTGGACTAGATATATAGTCAGATCCTAAGGGCAAGACTGGGCCTGAGGCAGGGCTGGGCAGGGCATCTGGGGAGTGGACAAATGAGCCCAGACTATCAGTTGACTTTTCTCAAAAACAGAGTTGTCAACCCCTCCCCATACTGGAAATTTAACTCAAGGCCTTCACATTGAGCTATATCGCCAGATGTTTTTATTTTGAGACAAGGTCTTGCTAAGTCCCTGGGTCTTGTCTAGGCTTGATTTGAACGTGCGATCCTCCTACCTAAGCCTCTCAGAGCTCTGGGATTACAGGTGAGTTCCAACACCTGTAATGCCCAGTTTAGAGGATGTGATAGTGTGGTTGGTCAGATGGCCTCCACTAAAGCCTCATGTAATCATGGATGGGGCTGAGTCTGGTGTTCGTGATTGGTTTGTTGTCTAGTGCTGGGATTGACGATGTGAGAGCTGCACCTGCCCAGGGGTGGAGCCAACATATAGTGTAAGGGCGGGAGGAAGGTTTGTCTTCTCTCTCTCTCTTGCCAGGTTTGCACCTTGCTGTTTTGTGGCCACCCTGCCTTGCAGCCAGTTGAGTATGGACTGAAACCTCCAAGAACTGTAAGAAATAAACCTTTCCTTGCCTAATTTTGGGCATCAGGTATTCTGTCTCAGCAATGAGAAGAAAGTAACTAAGAAAGGGTTTTAAAAAAATTTTTTGGGGAGTAGTTTTAATTACATAGAAAAATTGGAAGAAAGTACAGAGATTTCTCATGTCCCTCTACCCCATGTGCATAGCCTCATTTACTGCTGTTATAGTTATTAGCTGTTCTTTTTTTTCTATTAATTTCTCACTGTAGTGTCCATGATCCCATGGCCACAAACTTCCTTTCAATAAAATGGTTTCAGAAGATTCACTTGGAGAACATGTGTTCTGGAGAGAGACTGCTCCTGCTGTCTGCGTCCTGCCTTCCTTGCCCTTGCCTCCTCCTCTGTCTCAAGGAAGAGCTTCCCCACTCTTCAGGCATATGGTAGGTTGGTGGTGTGGGGCTCGATCTTTTCTCTCTCTTACTTCCAGGGGACATGTAGTATGGCCTCCTCTCCCTATTGTGCAGGACCTGATGTGACTCCTGAGTAATGGCCACTGTGCCCTGAGGGGCACATGGGGAATGCTTGACCTATATTCTATTCTAAAGATGGTGGCCTCTTTACTCTGCTCCATGTTTGGAAATGCAGCCTTCTACTTAAGGTTCAGCACACTAGTGAAGACCCATGCCATCCCTGTAGCTGTCCTTGGATCCTGTCATCATACAGGCCTCTGCTGCCCTTGGACAGACACACAGAGGCTGGGTCCTCAGTCTTTGAACATTGTGCAGCTGTGGAGACCACTTCAGAAGGTGCCAACCTTTCATCTAAATTGAAACCATAAGACCTCAAGCTTATCCAACACAGCCCAACCTCTTGCATAAGCCTGTTTTCTGGTACATCTTGCCTTCTGGCATAGTATCTGGGTAGGGATTTTATAAAACCCTTCTCCTTTTGCCTATTTTACTGCAAATGTGGAGATGAGCTTGAAGTTGTAAATATACATCTTATTGGGGGGAATAAAGGATGTCTCAGAGGGCATTTGACCCTGTGAAGTGCATCCTCCTGGTGCGTTTGTAGAGGAGCAAGACTTCACTATTTCTGGAATTAGAGATTTAAAAGCCGGATGTGAAGAGTGAGGGGCAGGGAGGGGGAGGGAGAGGGACCAGCATGCACGGAGCAGCTGCCGTTGCTGGGAGTATTCTTTCGATTTTTAAAAATTTCACAGAAGTCACTCAAGGCAACAAATATTATTATTTTATTTTACAGGTGAAGAAAGTGAAACTCAGAGGTTGAATAAGGTAGGATTCAGATCTGTGTTATCCCCAAGGCACTATCATGCTTTAGATACAATTCTGCTTTGTATGCTTAGAAAACAAAAAACAAATGCAAAACGAAAAAACAGTACAGACCTTTGAGACACTCAGGGTCTAATAGTTGTTGATAGCCATCCTTCCCTTGACGTCTCTGTTTTGAAATGTAAGCGCCTGTTCTGGCCATAGAAAGTGATAGATGGAAAGCTGTTCCTAGTAAGTGGAAGACGACTGTTTTTACCTGATGCTTTGCCCACACTCTGGAGAGATACATTTCCAGAACATGAGAGATTTTCAGTAGTAGAAAAATGAGTGTGTCAGTTTTACACCACGGAGGCATTTTTGTCGTAGCATTATTATAAGGTATAAGAAATAAAATAAGTACACTATCTATGCTTTCCTAACCAGGGGGAAGTGAAGACTTACTATGAATGTTACAGACCCTTATCTTGTGAAATGTCCAGCAAAGAATCCTAAATCATTGTGGTGGTTCTGAATTGTCTCCCTGTGCCCCACTGCCCCCTGACTTGCTCACAGGCTGTGTGAGCTCGCTACCAGCTGGTAGCAGGTGGAACTGATGCTCAAGGCCTCCCTACACTGGCTGTATGTCTTCCCAGCCTGTCTGCCTTTGAACTGATTAGTCCTCAGTGAAGGCAGATGTGCGCGCTTTTGCAAGGCCTTTCCAAAAGAGGCAAAACAAAGCCTTCTATTGATCAAGGTAAAGGCAAAATGTGTCTCACCTGGAGATAGTGGTGCTCATTGAACTTTTGATGAATGGGATCCTGTACTCCTGTGGTTTTTAATCTTTCTTAGATTTCATATTCCTTTGAGAAACTGTTGAAAGTGGTTGAACTTTTATCCTAGAAGACAATGTACACATCCAAACAAACCTTTGTAGTTTCAAGAGATTCATGAAGCCCCCAGGGCTTTAGGAACCCAATCTACTCTTATTCCTGTGGTATACTAGTTTTCTTTCTTGTGTAAGAACATAGTGCTTTTCTGAGCTTGTGGAAATAAAATATAGAAAGCCCTATTAATATATTTTGCATTCATGAAAATGAACTCTATCTGGGACATACCTTATCAGTTTAGACTTCTGCTGCATAAAACCTCACTTATTAGGAAGAAACACTGGCCATCCTTTTTGATAACTGAGGCTTGGTAATTTACATTCATTCCATGTATCTTTTATTATTTTCATTACCAGCTTCTTTCTACTTCTGGTCTAGTGGATGGAGTGAGAGGAGGAGTATATATCAGAATCACCTGAAGGGATTTTCTGATTATGTTTTTTTCCTCCCAAGGCCTGAGCATGCTAGGATCTTCCTGTTGGATCTCAGCTCTCCAGAGTAGCCAGCAGTCTCTGACACATGGTAGGAATCTGAAGACTTCCCATCAGAAGGTAGAAACTCTATTACAATTTCGGCTTCTATGTATAAAGGTCTTAAGAGAGGGTGGATGATTCGGAGAAATCATGGAATCAAAACATGTGAGAGTGGGGGTAAAACAAACATTTTGATTGTGACTGGTAACAAGAAGCACATTTTATGTGTTCATTTGGTCCACGGGTACACAGTGGAGACAGGAGCAATACGAAGCGCTGCGTGCATTCTGATTCTTGTGCTCTACTCCAAAATTACTGCATTAGTTCCAAGCCACTAAATTTATGGTTTATATCCATAATTCGTAAAGTCAGTAATGTAGACTAGTAGTTTTAAATATAAATCCTGGAATTCTCTTGAGCTATCTCTGGGCTGCCTGTGTGGGGTTAGGAGAGACAGGGAAGACTCAGGGAATCAAACACCCCCCTCTCATGAGAGCAGCACCGTTAAACAGTGGCAAAGGCTGGGATTCTGTAAAATACAGACTTAGTGCATTTCCCACTTTATATATGAGAAATTTCAATCCAAAATTAGGTGACTTATTCAACTCAGGCTGAATGTGACTGAATGTGCTGTGACTATTTTCTGTCCCAGCATTTCTTTGTTTTTAATCTTGTGGGTGTATTTGCTGAGAGATCAGATAATTTAAACTTAAAGGAACTTAGGAAGGGAAGCAAGAATTCTCCACCCATCTCTCTGTCTACTTCTGGTTTTGGACTTTCATAGCTATTTCCATAACTCTCAAACTATGTTTCTCTCTCTACTCTCAGTTTATCACCTTTAGACCACCCTGTCGACTCCTCACTACCAAGAATGGGAGCTTAGTCTTTCCTCATTCTACTATCACCCACCTCCTGTTTCCCTTTCCCACACTCATATTTTATAGTTATATTAGTGTTTTTAGTTCTAGAATGGTTACTATGTTATTTTGTAGCTTTTATTTTTGTACCAGGAATTAAACTCAGGACCTTGCACTTGCCAGGCAGGGGCTTGTGCTGCTGAGCTATATCCCTGGCACCTATGTCATTTTAAATTGAAACTGTAGCCTTTAAAAAAATTATACTCTGATGCTCTCATCTCTATTCTATTGCTTTTTCTTTTGCACTATTCTACCATCCTTAAAAACCACCCCAGGACTGAGAAACTGTACTTGAGAGTGAGATGAATCAGTGTGTTGTAGCTTCTTCAAAAAGAGAAAATTTATATGAAACTGTGAGATATATAAAGGCTAGAAACACATGGTTCGAAACAGGTTGACCATCACACTTACAACATGTACAATTACTGTTTGTGCTCTAGGGAGAGAAGCTGAACATTGTACATGTCTCTTCCTTCCACTGTTCCTGCTCTGTATCATCTGTTCAGCTACAAAAGGTGGATCTCAGACTAGTGCAGGAAAGTGTGGCATGCCAAGTTTGAGCTATAAGAGAACTTTCTAGTAAGGAACTCTCCAAAGCAGGATGGGGCTGCTATTGCAGTATTCAGTTTCTCAGTAGGGTAAGTATTCAAGCAAAGGATGAATGGTCACCTGTTCATGTTCTTCCAGAATTGCAAATGGCCTTTAACTTATTTTTAACTGTAATTTCATAGTTTTGTGAAATCATTGGTACCTCTCACAAGGTGAATGGAGTTTGCTAGGTTATACATTCTCAACAGGGGAAATATTTGTTTGCAGTGTGGGGTTGAATTTTTAAAAGCCTTAAATATTAAAATTATTTGTGGCCCTTCACGGGACCATAGCACATAAGTACTTATGTAGCATATCTGTGGTATTAAAATGTTATGGTAAGTAGAGATCAAGGAAAAATGTCTCAAAAGAGAAATACTGAAAAACAGATTAAGAAACACTGCACTGGGCTCCTCAGCATGTCATTAAGTCCCAATATTGTTTATAACTCCAACCTTGGGAAGTCTTCTCTGGCCCTCTTTCCTTTTTATCCCAGTGTACGATGAATGACTGCCCCAGTCCTAGAGTTCACTCCACCAGTTGTCTTAGGGGAGGCGGTAAGGCAGTGGTGGGTTATAGGTGTGGAGTGCACCTGTCTGTTGCATTTACAAGCTGTGTGACTAAACTAGTCAGGGTTCTTCAGAGAAACAGAACCAATAGGCTATATAGAGACATATGAAAAGAGATTTATTACAGGAATTGGTTCACATAATTATGGAGGCTGAGAAGTCCCAGAATATGCTGTCTGAAAACTGGCGAACCAGGAGAGATGATGGTGTCATTCATTCGGAGGCCACAGGCCTGGCCGCTGAGTTAGAAGGCCCACTGAGCTGAGGCCCACAGTCTGAAGGCCAAGACAGGGACATGGGGCTGTGGTATCCTAGGCAGGAAAAGTTAGGTGCTTCAGCTCCAGAAGAGAAAATGGAGACGAGAACCCTCCCTCTGTCTTGCAGATTTGTTGAGATTTCAGTACACTAGATGATGTTCACCTGTATTGGTGAGGTCTGTCTTCTTTACTTAGTCCACTGACTGAAATGATAATCTCGTCTAGAAATGTCCTCACCAACAAACCCAGAAATAATGTTTTAGCAGTTATCCAGGTATCCTTTAATCCTGTCAGGCTGACTCCTTTGTTGAATCAATTATCACAAGTACACCTGTCCGCTTGCCTAATCTATTCATCTTTTTAAACCACACTTCCAAATAAAGACAGCAAGGTCATAATTCTGTCTAACATGATAAAACTGTCCTATATACAACAAAAGCCATGCTAAAGGATAAAGATGTAACATGTACATCTGCCAACTCTACACAATGAATGTATTAAAGCTGTAGTATGTACAGATACCAACTCTCCATGATGAATGTATTACAAACATACATTAATAAAAAATAATTTAAAAAATTGCTTCCTTTTTGAAGAGGAGTAAATCCTTGATTGATATTTTTCTCTTCGATATCTTGTAACTTAAGTACTAACATGGAAATTAATATTTAATTATTGGCAAGATTAATAGTGTGTTACATGACAAGCGAATAAGAGAAAAGAAAACAAAGATGTATCAATGTGTGTGTGTGTATATATATATGTAAAATCATATGACAAAATGGGGATACATAGCCATTCATTCTATAACTGGTCATGTGGCTGTAGCTGGTATTTGTAACTGCTTTCTTCTGCTATCCACCTATCCATTTTGTGTTCTCTTTACATTTAGCAAGTGACTTGAGTGGTCATACTTGTTTAAGTGGGAAAGTGACCTAAATCTTCATGCTGAAAGGTTTGGGCCATTTGTAGTCCTACCTGCGTTGGGTTGTTATAGTTTTCCACTGACCTTAGTTACAGGGCATAGTAATACTAAAAGATAGTCTCAGGGACCTCCTATGTTCCATATATGTTTTCTTTTTGTGTGTGATTCAGAAGTACATGTTTATTCAGTGTGCCAGCACTTAAAAAGGAGTTTACAATTTTGTTCATGGCCAAGTCACACGTGAATAACAAAGCTGTGTACAATTATGCCTACGCGGACAGAAATTTCCCTCGGTAACTTTTTGTATTTTTTTAGTAACTTTATTCTTTACAATAGATACATAAGTAAAATAGGTCAACATTAAAGTGTTACGTGCAAGAAGGTCTTGCGATCACCATTGCGTTATTCTTGTCCCTTCACCTTCCGATTGCAGCGGCCAAGTGAAAACCGAGCAGAGCTTCTGCTGGCCACTGACATGGCGGTGGGGAGGACACAGCAGGACGTGAGCCCTCGTCCCCAGGCGGTCAGGCTCGCAGGCGGCGGACCCTGCTGCGTCCTGCACCCGGGGGGGGGGTCCTCGGGCGCTGGGCAGGGCACCTGGCGTCCACGTGCTCCACGGCCGCAGGCTGCTCCTCTGGGCAAAGTCTAGGCGTCAAGTGTTAAAGTAGGAACCAGATGAGGAATTGGAAAGAATTTGGACAGGGCAGGGTCACAAAACCGAGACTTGGAGAGTCCTTCGGCACTGAGCAGGGATGTTGTGATTTTTCTTAGGACTGGTTCCAGGCACCAGAGCAGGCGAGATCGGCAAATTCTCATAGGTTACTCCTTGGTGAGCCTCTTTTGAGGGTTCGCTCCTTCCAGGCTTTGACCTCGTTGGAAAGTCACTGGTTACAGCTCAGCAGCTCGCTCTTCAGCCTCGCCAGTTCCTCCTGCAGCCGCAGGCCCTCGCTCTCCAGGCCGCAGAGCTCCGTGATCATCCAGGTTAGGGCGCGCCTGTTGATTTCTTCTGAGATTTTCTCTCAACAGCCATATTGCTTCTTTTTGATGATCTATGGTGGCTCTTGCAGAAGTAATTTCCTTGTCAATTTCCTTGGCGGTTTTCATCTTCTGTAGGTCTAATTTTACCAGCTTCGTCTTGAGATCTTCAGTGTCTTCCCTATAGGGCTTGACTCCTATAAAGCATCTTTGTCCTGACGTACTTGAATCATTTTATTTGATTTTTCAAGGAATTTGTTTAATTCATTAATTTTGGCTTGAAGTTTTGCTATTATGTCACGGGACATTTCAAGTTCTTTCTACGTCTTTACCATCTTGTCTTCCTTACACACAGCACTTTCTTTACCTGAATGCAGGAAAGTTTCATATATGTTTTCTTATATTCACTTTGGAGCTGTAGTCCAATTTATCCTTAATAGACTGGATGAACCACCCATGCCAACACCTTAACTCCCTCCTTGGCCTGTGACTCAAAGGCATGGAGATTCCACAGTGACCAGACAGCAGTCTTAACTTACAGGTCAGGAAGATCATTGTTGTGTCTCTTGATGGAAGCATTCTTCTCTCTGGGACCGAGATCTCTAGGCCATCAGAGCATAAAGTCTTGGGCACAGGATACAAAGGCTGTGTTAATGGGGTGCTCCTATTCCCACCCCTTGATCTTTGGACCCATGAATCCTGGTTAGGGGAGCAACGACACCATGTATTTGTTATAGAACCTACACTGCCTTCTGGAGAAACTGGCCCCAGCCTAGCGCATTATTGCCCCCTAGCTGGCACTATAAATAAATGAGTCTTCAGAGGCCATTCTGCTCTCCCATCATCCAGCTGCTTCAGGGTGGCTGGGGACACGGTAAGGCCAGTGAAATCCATGAGCATGGACATATCTTCACAATTCTTTCACTGTGAAGTGAGTTCCTTGGTCAGAAGCAATGCTCTGTGCAATACCATGACAGTGGATAAATTTCTCTTAAGTCCACAGATGATAGCAGTTTCAGCATAAGAATTGCATTCAGAGAAGGCAAATTTATATCCAGAGTAAATGGCCAGTTTAGGAAGAGCAAAACACTGGTCTTTCCCTGATAGAAATGGTCCAGTACAATCAATTTGCCACCAAATAGGTGCTCATCACCCTGGAGGATGGTTTCATATTGTGACCTCTATATTGGTCTCTGATATTGGCTGATTGGGAATTCAGCAGTCATAGCCAGGATGACACTGGTGATGTCAGGCCTGTGTTGCTGAGCTCATACATATCCACCTTCCAAGTTACCATGGGCACGTAGTTTGTGAGCTCACTGGGTAACGACAATGGGTTCCTGTGAGAGAGAGGATACCTGGGTCTATAGAACAGATCATAGATGTCACCTGTTGCTGAGCATTTACATGAGACACAAATAATTTCACAAGCTTTGCCTATTTAGAGAGAACAAAGTGGTACCTTGGTTCACAAAATTAATTCTTTGCACAGTTCTGGTTGCAAACCAAATTGGACAAGACCAGATCAAATTTCCCTGTAAGGTTAACATGGAACCTAACCATTGAATTTGATTCAGTTCTTATCCAATTCAGTCTGCAACCAGAGTCATGGAAATAATTAAGTTCATGAAGCGAGGCACCATTGATTCACATACCTTCTCACCGGATGTCTTTATCATCAATTTTCTGATCATGTTTTTTCCAAGTCCCCGATCTTCCAGCCAAACCATTGATTGTAGCCTATGAGTCAGTACGTACTTGTACACCCAGTCACTTCTCATTTTAACCAGGTTCACTTTCCAAAGTTCTGCCTGCAGGGAGGATTTCCCCCTCACCAGTGTCCCTCAGGGTTGTCCAAGAGAGGAATATAGTATCCAGTTGTCCACTTTTGGGTGGACATGCAGGACAATCTGTAAACCTGGCCTGAGGCTTGTCTTCCTTTGTCAGCTGGTCACAGAGAACTTTTATAAAGCCACATGTGCAGGCTGGGAGTGAGAATGCAGAGTGGCAGGAAGCATTTGGGCCACTTCTTCTAAAATTTATACCTTTAGGGCCTGCTCAGCCCTGACTGTACATGTACCACTTATGTTGTGTTACTGTGCACCTATAACTTCATGGTTTGGGGGTCAGAACTACCTAGTTCACGATTCCAAAGATGAATTATGGAATTACAGAGGTACCTCAGTTCCTGAACACTTTTGTTTGTAAACAGTTTGGTTTGAAAACAGAAGTGTTTGGCAAAATTTTATTTTTGTTTGCAAACTCTGCAGTGTGTGATGAACATAACCGTGGCCATCTTTCCTGCACAAACATGAACATGACCATCTTTTCCTGAATTGTGGAGTGAATTAAGTTCATGAACCAAGGTACCACTATATATAATCTCACCAAGCCCTGGTTTTCTCTTCAAATAATGATGGTTTGTTTCACCTAGAATTGCTGAAATGTTTAAATTCTTGGTGCCCAAAATGCAGTTCCAGAACCTTTGGCATAGGAAGCACTGGGCAGCTTGGTGGAGCAACAGAATCCAAGACTATACCACAGAATTATTATTATTATTATTATTTGGTACCGGGGATCGAACTTACAACCTTGCATCTACCAGGCAGGTGTTTACACAACTGGGCTAAATCCCTGGCCCCTACCCCAGAATTATTGAATTAGAAACTCCGTTTGAAATTTCCCAAGTGACTTGTAAGTAGGTTAGAGCTTGAAAATAATTAGACTAAGTGAAATTATGCTGGTAAAGAGCTTACCATACTACCTAATATTGAGTTTTATTGCTGTTAATCTGTGTCCTACACCATACTCGGCTCCAGATCAGGACTTTGTCCTATTCATCTTTATGTCTCTAGTACCCAAAGAAGTGACTGGTGGGTGGCAGCCACTCTAATTTATATAGTGAGTGAAAGTCTGTTAGATGAATAAATGAATTAGAAAGAGGGTGGGGAGAGAAGAGAATGCTTTCTTCCTGAATATAGCTAGAGATGTTTTTCCATACTGAGTCCAGGTATCTGATCCATAGCTACTTCTCCCTCACTCTAAAGGCCTTCCTCACAGAATACCCTCTTCCTTTTTTGTCTTAAGGATGTGCACATTTAATTAGGAAACTTTTTTGAGCATCTTCTTTGTGTGAGTCTGGCATTATACACAGTGAGGCAAACAAAGATGAGTAAGACACGGTCCCCGCCCTCTGTCAGTGTGTGTGTTTGTGTGTGTGTGTTCTGTCACAAATCTTTTGCAATGCACTCATTTCAACCTTATCTTGGCTTGCAAGATAAGGAGAGAACCGAAACATATGGGACTTGTTGGCACACAGGGGCTGAGTTATAAATACTGTCACTGACACAGGAACCAAAAGATTCAGACAGAGAAAACAAGCTTTAATAAAAGGCTCCAGAATTTAGACACCTTCTCCTCCACACCCTTTCTCAATGAACCAGTTTTCCTCTAGGATAAACTTCCCTGCAGCAAATAGCCTTCAAGATCTAGGAAACACATCTTCAAAGTCATCGTCTTTCCTTGTCAGTGTGGAGGATCCAACGTATTGGCTGCTTTTATTTTTGCTCTTTGCAGACAATTCTTTCTTAAAATAGGTAAGCCATCTGCTGGCAAGCTATCCCTGGTCCTCTGTGCAAACTCGTCACCTCCTTTACCACACTGCCCAATGGAATGAGAGAAAATAGGCTTTCTAGCTTTCTGCCTCATTCCCTGCTCTGAGTCTTACATTACTGGAATTCATCCAAGCTTTTTGTGTGCATGCAAAACACTCTTCTTCCCTTGACTAATCAATTTGAGGTATTTTTTTTCTTCCCTGAAGTACATAGTTATATCAAATTCTTACTCTTTATTAAGTATGTTTAGTTTCCTTTCTGAGTGCATTTTAAGGAGATTTAGGGAGGGACTAGATCAATTCTAGATATCTAGATGCCCCTGGTATCCCTAACTATGGCTAGGGGAGAAGGGGCATAGTTTCTATCTGGCTGCTTCGAGCTGAGCACCGTTGGTGTAGAGGAGACTGCAGTCAGGTGCCTTCTCTGGAGAGCTAATCTAATGAGCGTTGGCTGGAAGTCATGCTGTAGTTTATCAGTCACGAACTACCATCACAAGGTCGATCTAGTGGATCCTGGTAAAAGGAGTCTAGCACATTTGTCACTGGTTCTATCTGCATGATCACTTGGAGTTTGGCAGCCTGTAGGCAAGAATAAACAAAATTTCTAAGAAAGTAAAGCACAAGCCGGGCGTGGTGGCGCACGCCTTTAATCCCAGCACTCAGGAGGCTGAGGTAGGAGGAGCGTTGTGAGTTCGAGGCCGGCTTGGGCTACAAGGCGAGTACAAGGCCGGCCTGAGCTACACAGTGCGACCCTGCTTCAAAAAACCGGGGCCGGGAGTTTGACTCAGTGGCTTATGCGCCTGTCAGGCAGGTGCAAGGTTGTGAGTTCAATCCCCGGTACTGCAAAAAAAAAAAAAAAAAAGAAAGTAAAGCACATATAATCAAAGCATAAGCACTAGCATGGAAAGGCAGGTTGGGGAAAGAGCCGTGTTCAGATGCTGCTGTTAAGCACTGGGATTCAGGGTTCCAGCCTTCCCTCCGAGTTGGCAAAGCTAGCTGTGCAGTTCTGTCTCACCTTTCATCTGGAAGCCCAGGGCTTTCCACATACAAGATCAGTTAATGTGGAGAGGCAAGTTATCGTGAATGTTTCCTGACACTGGTGTGCATCCAGCTGTTGCTGTTGTAGTTTTTGGTTCTTTAGCATTTAGCGCAGTACCTTAGCACAAGGGAGATGCTCACTAAATGTTAAAGAATAAATATGTGAATGACCTTATTTTATCCATCACTCCAAGTCCCCACAAAAGAGCAAACATAGGCATTAATTTGTTCAACAAATCTTTACTGACGATTTATGTGCCAGGTGCGTGAAGCTCTGGGGGTATAGTGGTGAACAAAAATCCTTGCTTTTCTGGAATACACATCCTAGTAAAAGGAGACAGATAATGGCTTTCCATCACTGTAAAGATATACCTGAAATAATCAACTTAAAAGGAGAAATGTTTTATTCTGACTCATGGTTTTAAAGATTTCTGTGCATAGTTAGTTGGCTCTGTTACTTTTGAGCCTATGGCAAGGCAGTACATCATGGTGGGAGTATGTGGTAGATTAAGCTATTCACCCCACGATGATCAAGAAAGGCAGGAGGGATGGAGGAGAATAGAAGGGAGAGAGAGACAGAGAGAGACAGGCAGAGAGACAGAGAGACAGAGGAAAACACAGAGAGAGACTAGCAGAGAGAGAAAGAAAGAGAGGGAGACAGAGAGAGACAGGCAGAGAGACAGAGAGACAGAGGAAAACACAGAGAGAGACAAGCAGAGAGAGAAAGAAAGAGAGGGAGACAGAGAGAGACAGGCAGAGAGACAGAGAGACAGACACACAGAGAGTGACAGAGAGAGAAAGAGAGAGACAGAGAGACAGAGACAGACAGACAGAGAGACAGAGACAGATAGAGACAGATAGAAAGAGAGACAGTCAGCCACTAAGGTCCCAGTGTCTGCTCTAAGGGCATGCCCCCATGCCTACCTCCCATAAGGCCCTACCTTTTAAAAGGTCCACTGCCTCACCGTAGTGCCCCAGACCAGTGGCTGATTTATACATGGGGCACTGCGGAGCACATCAAAATCACAGCAATGGTAAACCAAATACTTGAGCAAAATATGTAGTATCTTAGATGACAGGAAGTGCTGTGGAACAGAAGTAAGAGGATGGCACGTGTTGGGACTGATGTTCAGCTCTGAGTTGAGAAGTCAGGGAAGGCTTTGTTGAGAAAGCAAGTCTGAGGAACTACTTTGAAGGTAACAATACACAATATATTAACCATTCTTAATTTCCTATTGTCTTGTTTTGAAATTCTGTATCATTTTTTTTTCTCTTTAAAATTAAAAGAAAAAAATCATAGAGGAGACAAGGAAGCCATGCCATTGTTGGAGAAGATGCTGGTGGAGAGGTAAGATATGTATGTTGGGAGTGAAAACAGCAAGTTCAAAGGCCCTGAGGTGGAAGCACACTTATAAGGGTCAAGACTTGGAAAGGAGGCCAGGGTGGCTGTAGCAGTGTAAGCAAGTGGGAAACAAAGGGGACAGCAAAGGAGACACATAGGTACGTTTAATGTCTGTGGCATTTCACTGCGGATGGAAAGCCACCAGAGGAATGATGTAGTGACTCGATTTGGATTATGTTTAAAGTAGGACCACACAGTCCAGCACTTGGGAGGCTGAGGCAGGAGGATCATTGTGAGTTCAAGACCAGTCTGGGCTACAAAGTGAGTTCAAGGCCAGCCTGAACTGCATAGTGAGACCCTGCCTCAAAAAATAGGGCTGGGGATTTAAATCAGTGGTGTAAGCACCTGCCTGGCAGGTGTGAGGTTGTGAGGTCAATCCCTGGTACAAAAATAAATAAATAAATAAATAAATAAATAAATAAATAAATAAAGTAGGACCATTCTGTTGTTTTGACAGTAAACAGACGTCGCAGACAGGGTGGAAAGCAGCGTGACAATTAGGATGGAAGCAGGAACTTCAGTTGGGAAACTTGAAGGAACTGGTGGTTTCATGGCCAGACTGGTAGTGAGTAAGATGGTGAAAAATTGAGGTTCTGGACTTGAAGGTTTTTACCTTCAAAAGAAGTCCAGAAAATGCAGATGACTGGGATGTGGGATGTGTGTGAAAAAAAGGAATTAAAGACAATGCCAGGGCTTTTGATCGGAGCAGTGAGAAGGACAGCTTTATCGTCAGTTCACGTGAGGAAGAGTGAAGGAATAGATTTGTGATGGAAGATCAAGAATTCTATTTTGAACAAGCGAGCAACCTTTAGCTAGACAATAAATGACAAGGGGACTGTTAGACAGGAGTTCAGCCTTGGGCGCTGTGCTATAGAACGAAGTTGGATCAACATGCCATGTGTCTATAAAACCATGAGAATGAGCTCCTCCAGTGAGTTGTAAGAGACCTGAACACTAGGACCCTCAATGTTTAGTGCTTGGGATAAAAGGAAAAATAAGCAAAGGACACTTAGAAGGAATAGCCAGTAAAACAAGAGGTATGATTGAAAAATATGGCAAATTTTAATTTTAAAAAATTATAGTAAACGACACATTGCCACTGATCCCCCTCAAAATACCCCTCTCATTGAACACACTTATTTCACCATTCATGAAACTTTCTGAAGCAGCCCCAAAGTCTTCTTTCCTGAGCATGCATTCATTTGGTTGTGTTGTCATGGCTACCCTGACATCCTGAGTTGGTGCAAAATGCTTACCTTTCAGGGCCATTTTTGAGAGGGATAGTCAGAAGCCACATGGGGCCAGATCCGCTGAATAAGCTGGGAGGGTGCACATCCTGATGTTTTTTCAAGCCTGCCTCTCTACTGAAGGCACTCAGCAGAGGCATTCACCATGCTTTTGATCATACCTCAGAAACATGACAGAGGACTTCCGGAATTACTTCAGGAAGTGGCAAGAATGATGAGATACCTGTGTGTTTAAAGCAAGGGGGAGTATTGGAAGGGCGATCAATGGTATTGTGTCTTTTACTGTAAGCAGTTGTTTTAAAAATGTAAACATTCCCCAGGTGTTTTGGTTACCTTCTTGTCGGAGAAAATGTTGTCACTGGAAGCCAAGTGAAGAAGTGTTTCAAGGAGGAGTGACTGTCAGATGGTGCTGTTAGGCTGCGGAAGATAAGGGCTGATATTGTTGGTGGGGCATAGCAACACCGAGGTCCCTAGGAATCATGGTAAGAGCATCTTTGGTTCTGATAGAGTGTGTTTAAGTGAAAATGAAGGAAACATATTGGAAATAGTTGGTGTAGATCACTTTTCTTCACCTCTTCATGAGTTCTTGCTCATTTCTCCCCCAGACTATTGCTATAGGTCCCTCACCTCAAGTCTTGATAAAATATTTATATGACACTCAGGCCTTTCATTATTTGGCTTAAACAAACTTAAAGCTTTAACTCTTAATAATCTCTGTTCTTCACCCTATTCCCAAATCAGATCCATTTCTGCTTGTGATGAGAGTTCTCAGGTTTCTGTATCATATGTGTTATCTCTTTGGCAAAACATTCCAACTGCAACCTTTTCATCCCAGTGAGCTTCTGGTCATTCTTCAAGATGCAGTTCAGTAAATTGTCCTTGTCTCCTGGGCTGCCTGGGCAAGTTTCTTTCTCTTTGTTCTCTGATCATCTTACTTGAGATTATACTTTAGCACTTTGTAACACCATCATACTACAACTTGACTGTAACAGTCACTAAAATTTTAAAAGATTAATCTTGAAAGCTAGTGTCTTTGAAAGATTATTATGTGCCTTGTAAATAGCACTTTGTCTTCTTTTAAATAGCCTATGAAATAGTTACTATATTTATCCTTTACTTTACAGATGAATAACTGAGTCTTAGAGAAGTCAAGAAATTGGATGGCCACACTAACAAGTAAGTTTCAAATTCAAGACTGAAACCTAATTCTTCCTTATTTCAAGTCCAAGCTTGAAATAATAGCACCAAACTACTGTCCCCATGATAAGTACTGTGCTAAAATCTCCCTGGCTTTGCTGTCCTGTTTGTTAAAGTGGAAGAATATATGAGATAAAGTCAACATTGGTGTTGCCCAACAGCCTTTCTGCAATGAGTAAGACATTACATAAATCCACACTGTCCAGTATGGGAGCCAATAGCCACGTAATGCCATTGAGGAACTGACATTTAATTTTGATTGATTTAAATTTATATAACTCCATATGGCCAGTGGCTGCCATAGTAGGCAGTGAAACTCTGGAAAGCCAAGCAACTCTTGATAACTATGTGAGTATAAACCATTCTGAGAAAGTCAATGGAGTTTTTTATTTCCTTACTTTGTCTGTAAGTATACCGATGACCAAAAAATACCATATTTTGATGAATGTAAGACACCATCAATTTTCAGATGTCTTACTATTTTATGTTCTACTAAGAAAAATAATACTTTTGGTTATAATGGTAAAATATCATTGATTGTTTGACGCATCCCAGTTATGGAGATTTTTTAAAACATTGGGCAAAATTAGTCTTATAGTCAATGAAAGGTGGTGATTAATCACTTTGGTGATTTCTAGGAAATTTCTTGGATTTTCAAATGTCCATTTTTTTCTGTTAATCTATAGTATTTAAATCATTATAGTTAAGATTGGGCAATATCATCTATAGTTTAGTCTAATTTTCAAAATTAAATATCTCACAGAAGGAATTAAAATAACAACCAAAAATATTCAAATGTTGTTCCTAAAATGATCAAGAAGTGACACATTGTATAAATATCATGAGTAGGGCTTAGTGTGTTGGCACCAACTGTTTTTGTGTTTCTTTTATTTCTGTACAACACTTTTTTAAAATTTACTTGGACAACTTTTTTGCTTCTATACATCACATAGCTTATCTAAGTGCATATCTAATATGTGCACTTATGTGACATATCTAGTATAGAACCAACTAACCTTAGAACTAATGATTATCTTGTGACACTGTGGCATCCTCATCGTTTAGATCACTCTGACCTTCATCTTTTAGCTCAAGGCAGCCTGGATGGAATTTCACATGAATCTGACCTTGTTCTCTGACCTTTATCTACACCCTCTGTGGTTCCACCTCTAATTTTGGAGACATCTGAAAAACTGAGGCACAAATCTGGCTCCATATCCCACTTGGAAGTGTTTAAACCCAAACACATGCCTTTTAATATTTAGAGCATTAAGTCCTAATCCACTCCTTGAATGCTTTCACCATATTACTTAAGATGCAAAGAAAATACCCTATTCTTTACCCAGCTGCAACAAATTAATAAGTAATTTCAATCAAATAAAATTGTTTTGATCCTGAAATTCATTCCACATCCTTTAATGCTTTGTACTTTAATAAAATTGTTAAAATGTGCATGAGGTTTAAAAAAACAACTGAGCTTTTGAACTCAGGATGACCCATGACACAACACATTTTGGTGGCATTTTGTGTGTGTGTGTGTGTGTGTGTGTGTGTGTGCTGGGAATTGAACTCAGGACCTTGTGCTTGCCAGGTAGGTGCTGCACTGCTGAGCTATATCCCTGGCCTCATTTGGTGGCATTTTTAAATTACTGGTTAATAAAATGATTCTTTCATCCCATAGACAATTAAATTTCAAAACAGCATAGTGTTTTGGAATAATTATTTAAATCCTAGAACAGGATACAGCTATAGAAAGGTGCCACCAATCAGGCAAAATTAGAAACACTGTGGATATGAGTCATGGAGCATTTAAAAACATAATTCTAAGAGAAGAAACAAGACAAAACAAAACAACAACAGAGAGACTTTGGAATCCTTTATTCCAAGGGAGAAGAGCCAATTATTCAGTGACTTGCAGAAGGAGTGGGTGAGATTGAAACAGAGCCCAGAAACCTGTAATCCTGCCCCACATACACCCACATTATTTAGGAGGAGAGAGAAAAAAAAAGGTAAGTGCTGTTAATAGTATCAGTTGTCATCATTACCTTGCACCTGACTAGGAGTTTTGAAATTCTCAGTGGTGTTGGTCCCTGCAACCGATTTGAGCAATCTAAGGGCAGCTTCTTTTACTCCCTCGGTGAGTTGATGCCTGACATATGCTCAGTAACCCCTGTTTTATTCCACAATTACCAGAACCACAGTAAACATCACTTTTGAGTACCTCAGAAAGAAAGACAATTTTGAAGCATTTCTTTTTCCTGGTGCCTTTCAGTAAAGCAGTATTGTGTTATACCTTGGCTTTTCTTTCTAATGTAGTGAGTGCTAATTATACCCCTTGGGTATAACTTGGCTGCTGTGTTAAACACATCTAGAGTTGTTTTCTTTTTACCATGAAAAAAATATTTGACATAAAGACTACCAATGGAGGCACTAAGGGACACTGGAATAAACTTCCTAATTTAAAGGGCTAAGCAGTTCAAGGGTGCTGCAAGATCGGATGTGCTCAGAAAGAAAGGCAGCAAAGCCCCTATCATGTGGGTTTGGGTAAGTGAGGGGATGAAACTATTAATATGTAAAGAAAAATACACCCTTGAAAGTGAGAAGAGGGTAGGGCTGTATTTTCTCCATCTATGCTTTCCTAGCATTTGCCATCTGCATATTCCACTGTGTGAGCCATTCACTGTATTACCATTTCTGAAATGGGTAAGATAGTCTAGTCAGTCAGGTACATGGAAATAAACTGTGTCAGTTTTTCGTAACTGAACTAAAGTTGAATCTCAGGTGGCTCAGCCCTTTCCCTGGGTGGCCTTTGGAGTGGTACTGTATTGGCCGCTGAGGGATGCTTGGTTTTCGCATTGTCAGCTGTCCACTCAGGCATCCAGGCCGAAGTCCTTGCTGACAGTGAGCCTGAGAGTGGGTCCCTGCATGGCACTGCTTCAGCCCCCAATCCCTTCGGGTGCTGCTCTTGGGGACATCCTCGGTCTGCCTAGAGGCCTTGCATGGACACAGCCTCTCACCTGTCAAGCTGGCATGGGCAAATTCTGAATCTTCCTGGGAACAGGGTGCACAGGTCATTGCTCACAGAGTTTCAGAGCTTATCTAGAGCTTACATCTTTGCCCTGTGCCTCTTCTCACCTTCTTGCCTCCACAGCTGTGCTAGCGGAGGGAGATAAATGCCTCTGAGCCTTAGCTCAGAAGACCTCAGGAACAGAAGAGTCTTAACTTCTCCTCCAGTCCTACCTCCAGTGCTCCTTCCAACCCCACTTCCCCAGCCTGGCTTAGAGATCATTATTTGCGCTTCCAAATCTTTGTATTATGGCCTGAGTTTACTTAGAATTTAGGCTTATACAACTTAAAACACAAAAGTATTTGAAATTCAAAAGTCTTAGCTTTTGATTGAATCTTCTAGTCCCTGAGGGGGTCTAAGTGCTACTCACCAAATGTGACAAAATTAGCCAAGGGGTCCTGGGAAATGAAGTGGGTCAGTGGCAGGGAGAATCACCATAGAAAATCCCATAATACTGTCCCATCACATTTTTCTTTAAAAAATCCAATCCTTTTCCATCACATTTTTCTTTTAAAAATCAAATCTTTTTCTTGTACCTAACTGAATTTATTGACAGAAAAAAATCAGCACAATGCAAGTCTCTCATGTCTTTGTGGACAGGAAGCACTTTTTTTCTGACCCAGTAGCTATACTACTTGCATTTCTTCTCCACTCACAGAAACCTCCTTTTTCTCAGAACATACTCACCAACCCCATTTGTTCAAATCTTTGCTTGTATCATTTTCTCAAGTGTAAAGAATTTCCTATGAGGTGGGATCTCATTTCTCCTATCTCCTGTTTCCACTGGAGAGTATTCCAATGCAGCAACATTCCTTGCCTCTTGCCTGGTGCAGAATAAGTGTGTCACGTGGTGGAGGACTTCAGGAACCATATAGGGTCATGGTTCACAAGTGGGTAGAACTACAGGTGTCTTGGAATTATGATGGTTCAATTTATAATTTTTCAACTTTAAGATGGTGCAAAAACAATAGATAGATGATAGAAATTGTACTTCCAAGTTTGAATGTTGATCTCTGGGGCTAGATGATACAATACTGTCTAAGCTGCTGGCCAGCGGCAGCTAGCTTCAGCTCCTACTCAGCCACTTGGTCACAGTTGTGACATTGATACTTTAGTCTACCGCTTACTGTGTTGTCAGTAATTTCTGAATACAAGTATTCAATAACACATGAAGTATTCAACACTCCACTACCAAAAAGGCTTGTTTGTTAGATTACTTTGCCCTACTGTATACTATTATAAATTGTCTGAGCTTGTTTAAAGTAGGCTATGATATTCTATTTGGTCACTTAATGACCCTTCCACAATGTCTCAGTAACACTTGAGCTCCTGATATGCATGGTATCATAATATATGCTTAGAGATTATCATATGGTTTTGAAATTATTTGCCATCCAACTCAAACTCTTTCATATTAGCAGTGACTACTTCTTGGTTTTATGCCTGGCAACTATGAAAGAAGACGCTCTGTAAAAAATTAGTGAAATATGTTATTTTATGCCCTCAAACTCAATTCTTTTAAAACATGAAGTATACTTATGCAATACTTGGCTATGCCCATCTGAAAAATAAATGATTTTTCCCTCACTTTTACCCTGCTGGTTCTGAGAAATAATTTACTTCTACAAATGAGTGATTCTGGAGTTTCATTTGAAAACCACATTTATGTGACTTTTCTGGTTCTGCAGGTTCAGGTATTAATAAGCAAAAATTTCCTTAAACTGTGGGTAGACTTGGACTACAGTGAGGTAGAGTATCAGTGAAATGAAGCCTGGTAAGCTTTTGCTCCCTCCAGAATGGGCATTTGAATTAAGGAAGCAAAAAATTGGAGCCACACTGTTTATCTGCCTCACAGACCTGGAAGTTAGGCTCATATATGTCTGACTGCAGATATATATGATTTGGGGCCGTGTAAGATGCTAACTGGAGAATGTATTTGTTCACCTCTTTATTAAAATTAATTGCTTTTGTATCTATTGCCAGATAAGTCTGAAATATTTGAAGGCTAGACGTATGTTTTGTTTATTTTTATGTTTCTATTTCTAATATGGTGTTTGATACATAGTATACAATCAACAAATGGTTTTGAGGGAAATGAATAAGGACAAATAAGTTGTAAATAATTCCTTTCCTTTGTCCACTAACTTGATTTGTGTTTTTGGTACTCACCTAATCTTTGCAGTTCTGGGTCTGAGTCAGGGCTTTTAAGGCCAAACAAATATGGCTAACAAGCCAATGGTGAACAGCAAATGGAATTTTAAAAATGCTCCAAAATAAGACAGAAAAACAAGAGAAAATACCATGTAAGAAAAGTAGTAAAAAATAGTAATCTTGTTGAATTGAACCCGACCATGGTAATAGCTACACTGAATATAAATAATCTAAACATGTCCCCCCAAAAGGTCAAATATTTAAAGTCACGTAGGAAATATTCGGTCTTTTGATGCATATCTTTGAGTGCTTAGTATGTGCCTGGTGCTTTGAATACAAATATGAATGAGATGGGGCTCTGACCTCAATGAGCTCATCATATAAAAAAATACGTAATTGCAGTCATTAGTTAATGGTCATTGTAAGCAAATGGTTTTTCTCTGAATTCAGGTATCACAAAGCTCTTCGGTGCTCTGGGACACTGCTGGGATAGCACATATATTTGTGTGAATTATGACTTAATAAAATACTGTAACCTTTTCCCATCAAGAAACTGTTTTCCAGTATAAGTGTCAAGTCTCAGAATTCTTACTATTAAAAGTTTTACTGTTGCATACACTTTAGAAAACTAAGAGAAATAGGAAATGTACAGTTGTAGGGCTGCCCAGATTTAAAAAGAATTTGGTTAAGACCAAATGTCAGGTCAGGGGCAACAAATAAAGGCCTTTTAGTCTTTTTTTTTTTTTAAACCCACAACATCATATGGGGAAAAGTTTATGTTTGGTAATAACTTTTTCAAGCATGAGCAGAATTCTTACTAGACTGTATTGCAGACTCCATTGTATTCGCTACATAGAAATTCTAATTGCCTTAATAATGGGAGAGAAGACTGTAACAGCCAAAATGTTGGTGCCAGAAGTGTGCAGCAATTTTCTCATGATGTTAGCACACGCCAGTCTGCACAGCAGTGTTACATCTGACACAGGGGCTGAGCTCTTACACAAGGCAGCACAGAAAGTAAACCTTTTACCAGCCTCATCCTTAACAATCCCTAGGAAGAAATCTCATGTTGGAGATGGCAGTGGCTTTATGGTGTATCAATTTAATTAAATTAAAACTGCTTTGCCCACAATTTCATTCTGTGTATGCTTCAGGATTAAGGTGGCCACAAGAAAAGTTTGCACCCAATTTGGAAGACAGTAGGGAGATAGCACCCATGATGTTTGTAAGTCTAAAGCCCTGGCAGTGTGATAAGCTGTGCATGTTGTCACTTGTCTGCTGTCTCACTTTATTGGCTGTGGGGCCACTGCTGGGTTGTGTCTTCTCCAGCTCTAGACAGATCTCTCCCATTATTGGACAAAGTACAAGTATGTCCCTGTGACGAAAGGCACTGACTCATAAACCATCCACCTCATTGGAGCTGGAGATGGTGAGGGAGGATGTGGGTTCCATTTTGTTTTTCAGAGTCCAGCTTGTTTGTGCGAGTTCTGGTTTTTCCTTGCTCCCTTCCTTCTCATGCAGCTTTTCTTCTCAGGCTCACTGTCAGCTGCTGGCAGGCTCACTACCAGCTTCCACAGCTGCCTCAGGGCTGGATCCTGTTGTCCCTGGGCTGTATCTCAGTGCTTTTCATCTGCCTGAGCCCAAACAAACATGGAGACTACCATGGACCTTTTAATAAATTCCCTGATAGAATTTCCCTGTTTCCTGTCTTCACCCCACCTCACTGGACACCTGATGAAGCAGCTGGCTTGAGTTTAAGGACCATGTTATTCAAAAAGTACATCTCTTTACACTTTAGATTCATATTCAGTGCAGTGAGATGCCCACACAGGGAGAGACACTTAAGATACGAGAAAAACAGATGCCTGTTGCCCATTTCAATCTCTCCAAAGCATGGCTCATTGAGTGGGAAGAGTGTGCAAAATCAACCATACCTACTTGTTTCTTTTTTCTTTACCTAGCAGATGTGGTTGAATTTCAGTAAGTTGAATGCAAACCCATACAAAGTACATTGGCTTCATCATCATACCTTTCTTTCATTTCATCACTAGTTTTCGTATTGATGAGTCTTCGCCCTCAGGTTATTTCACCCTGGGTGCCCATGCACTGTGGGAAACTGCATTCTACTTTTTTCCTTTCCTTCCCTTCAATCTCTTCAGGCCCCCTTCGGCTTTAATCTTCACTCCCAAATATCTACATTTTGAGATTTGCATGATTGCCACTTCAAAGTTGTAAACTGAGCAAATTATAGCTGTAGACTTTGTTACCAAAGTAAAATGAGCAGAATGAGCAGACCCAGGCTATTCGAAAACTACCTGGGAAACACTCCCAGTCCTAAAAGAATTATACAAGGATCATGACTTATATTACTGTTCAGGAAGAAGAGCAGAGCTTCCTGGTAAGCAGATGCTGGGAAGCAGATGCTACTTCAGAATTGTCACTTCAGACGTGTGTAAATCTTATATTTGGCTGTGAGTTTTAATTAATGATCTGCCTACATTACAGTTGGATTTCTTGATTTATTGAGATTTTGTTTTACCTGCATTCTACTTAACTAAATCCACAAGCTTCAAACTTGATATACTACCTCATTTCAACTGAAAACACACTTCTCCAACAATATTTATAACTTTCTTAATAGGATAGTTATTGGAAAACAAACCTTTGTTCACTATGATGATATTAAAAAAACTTTAGAAATTCAGAATCTTTTTTTTTTTTTTTAATCTTCTCAATTCCCTATCTAAAAACCCACAGAAGTTTCTCACTGCCTGGAAGAAAATGTCTCAGTCTTTTTTCACTGGACATACGACCCAAGGATTTCTACTTGGTGGACCAACTCCTCCGAGTTTCATAGTCTCAAGGAGGCATGCCCGCAGGGTTTTATTTATAACTCCTGTCTCTTTGGCCCTAGCAGTGCACTTGAGATCACAGTTTAACCTAGAGTCCCTTGATCAGTGGTCTCCACCTGTGTGAGAGTAGGCTGCCCTTCTTGGCTTCCTTCTAGTTTCTTTCAGGAAGTCTTGCTGGGGTTTCACATACCTCCCAGTCCTCAGCATGTCCCTGGGCTGTCTTCAGCTCCCACCTGGTGATCCTTGCCCTGCCCAGGCACCCATGCTTCCTCTACCATGCTGACTACAAGGTGACTTGCTCCTTTATTATCAGACTAATAACAGACACAGACATTTCTGTGATTCTTCCCAGCCCTACTGAGAGCAGGCTCTGATGTCAACTGAACTTTATTGAAGCCCAGGGAAACAGGAAATTACAACAAAGAAACTTAAAGCTAGAATCACCCATTGCCTCCCACCAGCCTTCTGGGGCATCTTACTTATTGAGCCCCTGGCTGTCGGGTTTCCTCCCAACCAGCTGCCATCTGCTGTCCTGCTGAGGAACCAGCTCTCCTAACCACCACTCAAGCAGCTTTGGTATTTTGGGCTCAAACCTAAGAGAGAAAAACCAAAAGGAGGAGCTTTCTTCTCAGCTCCTGTTTGAAGTCTGCCTTTACAGTTATCACTACCAGCCCCCAAATCTGCCTTTTCCCAGGACAGCAGTGAGTGGAAAGTCCTCTTTCATTAGGAGATACTTTGTTTCCTATGCACAGGTGAGGCTTTGCCTTCAAAGTGAAGCGTGGGGAACCCAGCAGGCCAGCTCCATACAATGGATAAACAAACGCAATGCTTCCTCACAGGTACCTCTTCCAAATTACAAAGGAGAACAGCTGCTTCTATTTTAATTCTCAAAATCTGCTTTGAGTAATTTCAAAAAGCATAAGAAAGTTCTTACCCAAGTCTAGTCTGGCTTCTCTCTATCCTTTTTTGCGATACAAAGTAAAATTGTGCCTGTGTGTCTTCTTGTGGTCCCAGCCCCTAAGGTCCTGGTAGCAACTGCTTGATTAGAAGCCCATATATCCTTATAAGACAAGCACTTTCTTTAGATTGCAAGATACAGTTTAGATTCATACCTCAAAGGAAGCCCATCTTCAAGGGAAATTATTTGCGGAATAAATTTCCTTTAAAATCTTTTAGTTTAGAGTCACTGTTTCCCAAGATTTTCCATGTCATTTGCATAATTAAATACCCCATTGATGTATTAGTACAGGCTAAGTTCTGCTGTCTTAACAAACAACCTTCACATATTGAGAAGTGTAAAATATCAAAGATTTATTTTTCACTTAAGCTATAGTTTTATCTAAGGTTGGCCTAGGGACTGTGCTCATTATAATTACTCAGGAATCCAGCGCGGTGGGATGATTTTCTTCTCAAACATTGCCAACCTTTGTACAATAAAGACAGAGCCACTTAACCATTTAATTCTTCCAATCAGTTACAAGTCCCTCACCCAATTAGAAGGAAGCTAGCTAGGAAGTTTAGTGCTACAAAGGCACTGCCCTGACCCCTTTTCTGAGATTTGAAATAAAGCATTCACCTGTACATTTATCATCTCACAGTCGTGTGATAAGGGTTGTGATCTATTGATTCTAACCAAGTCATTGTACTAAAAATATGTACTCAGGTATTGCACAAAACAGTCCCTTACATTTATAAGCAGTTTTAAGCTTAATAAACTCATGAGATAGTTTCATTATGCTGATTTTACAGAGGCAGAAAGCATGAATCACTTGCTGTGGATGCATAGCTGTTAAGTGGTAGAGTTGGTACTTGAATCTACTCAGTCTGCCTTCATAGGCCATGCAGTTCACTACTACCCCATGTACATGCTGTTCAATGTGCCAAAACTGAACTGCATCTCCTTAGCATCTCCTTCTAAATTTCATTTTAAATGCTACTTTTTCACAGAGACTTCCACTTTGGATCAGATACACTTTTTTAATGCTTCCACAAGGTGATATGCTATTTTTAATCAGCTGCCCATCACACGTACTGATTGCCGCATGTTTGTTTGCATCAATAGAAAATGACCTTCATGGTGGCAGAAGAACTTGTTTTCCTCATGAATAGATCTGTGGTCCCTTAGCACAGTGTAAGGCTGAGGGCAAGGAATCCAGTGCTTATTTGTGGAATGTGTGTACATCACCAGCAATAAATTATTTGCATTTTTCACAGATGAGTACAACTACTTTCATTGTCAAAGAGCATAATGTAGTGGGAGAAGCCTAGGATTTGATCTTCAGCCCAATTTTAGAAGCCAGATTGTCATTGACATGGGTGATTGTGGGCAAGTTACCTAAATGCTCTACTGTTGATCTCGGGGGAGACAAGGTGCCTCAAAGGAGAAGCTTGGCAATTAAGTTACAATAATGTTAATTCCCTTCCTTAGACTTCTCCTTGAAGTCTCTCTGTAACAATTTTACTCTCTGAGATTTTCTACCATCATCTTTTGCTAAGTCCCCAAAACAGTAGGTTTTTTTGGTGCCTTTCCTTTTACCTAATATGCCATTCAATTTCCCTGGCAGTTTATGTCCATTTTCTGAAAATCCACTTCAAAACTCACCTTTGAAATACATTTTCCATGTGATTATTTCCTTTTAATCAGTATTTAAATAGAAAGTCAGTTTTATATTGCTTTGCATTTGATCACTCCTGGCTTTGTGGATGTTTTCCAGTTGTTGCCCGGAATGGATGACAATCTGCTGGAGGTGGTTCCTTTGTTTTGTCTGCCACAAAGTGCCTTGTGCAAAGTTGGCAAGCAGAGTGGCAATCAACTGTTGTTGAATTAATTAATTCACTCATCCTGTCTAGGACCTTGAAGTTTTAATCAAGCTCCTTTCTGACAGTTATGTTTCAGCCAGGGTCTCATGTTGACAGGTTATACTGTAGCTACTTTCAGTCTTTATTTTGTCTAATTTGAAACATAGGCTAACTGTAGGGCAGGGTCTTTATTTTTAAGCCTGTTTTTCTCACAGAAACTGTTGCAGTAAGATACAATAACTACATTTTCTTAGTTCATCTGTTAAAACTGAACATGCCAAAAAATACCTTGGAAAACACCAATTAAAAAAAAAGTCAATAGGAAAGAAACAACTAACAGGAATAGTCTATATCTGTTAAATAAATTGAACTCATAATTAATAGCTTTCTCCCATGCAGCAGAATGAGCAAAACAAAAACTTCTGGGCCCGAATGACTTCCCTAGTTGAGTCCCACTAAACCAACAAACAAACAGAATTGGTTTATATATATTATTTAAAAATTATATATACACACACTCACACCCCAATTATATATGAAATTCTTCCAGGGTACTGAATATTGAAGAAGAGGGAATGCTTCCAGCTCACTTGTGAGACCAGAAGTATATTGAGAGCTATACAATATCCCTCATGAAAACAGATGCAAAAATCTTTAAAATATTAGCAAATTGAATCCAGAAATATGTACAAAGGCTGAAACAACATGACCAAGTAAGTCTTATCCTAGGAGTACAAGGTTAACCCAACAATTGAAAATCAATGTAATTTAAAGTATCTACCAGCATATTACTAGTTCTAATAAGTTTAGCAAACTTTCAGAATACAAAATCAACAAAAATGAAATAACCAATTGTATTTCTACCTTCTAGTAATGGACAGTTGGAAACAGAAATCTTTTTAGTATCATTTAAAATAGCATCCAAAACATGGAATACTTTTTCAAAAATTTTATTTTAAAGAGAAAAACAGATGAACAAACAATGAAAACGAGTTTCAAAACAGGGTAGTAGGACAGTTACAGTACTTGATACATTGTATATTGATGTCTTGTAATAGTTATTCAGAGTACAGGACATAGGAATGATATCTTATCTAAACAATATTACCACAAAACAGTCTTTTTTGTTGTTGTTTTTTGTTTCTGTTTTTGTTTTGTGCTGGGGATCAAACTCACAATCTCATGCTTGCCAGGCAGGCACTATACCACTAGGCTAAATTCCAGGCCCTGCACAAAACATTCTTTTCAAGGAACAAACAGAAGATAGCTGTATAACTACCTTAACTATCTTGTATATACATATATTTTTTCCTTTTACCCATTCTTCCTTTCCCCTATCACAGTTTGTCTTTTCTTTTGAACAGTTTCTTCCCAATTCACAATATCTATTGTACATTTTTTTTATTTTAAAGAGAAAAAAGAAAAAAACAGAAAAATCAAGATGCAAACAAACCTAATAAATGACAAAAAAAAAAAAAAGCAAAACTACTACAACAACAACAAAAATCAGCAATTGCTATATAGGTTTTCAAAACAAGAAGATAGGAATTTAACAGTGGTTTTTATACTGCATATTGTTATCTTCAAAATACTTGCTCAGGTTACCAGATACAGTAATAAAACAAAACCATAAAACAGAATAAAATATTGGATTTCAAAAAGAAGACAGAAGGAAATCCCTCACAGTTGCCACAATGTACACTGCCATCCTCCAAGTAGATGCCCAGACCACCAGCCCCAGGCCTGCAAAGTCAATCAAACAACACAAGCATCAAGCTATTCCTTTCACCTCAGTTGCTATCATCTCATCCTGAGTCCTCCAAATCAATCAGTTGCTTACTATTGTGGGGAGGTAGCAGGGGTATGATATGCTTCTTGTTTCCCAGCCCACACACTGGCTGGCTCATGGGAAAGCGTGCTTTATCTTCTTGTTGAGTCTCCTCCTGATCCCCGTGGCAGAGCCTGGCTCATGGGAAGGTGTGCTTTGTCTCAAACATGGAACATTTAAATCTACCAAACATCTGCAGACAAAAAGAATATGGAGTATGCGGGAGACTATATAGTATTAATGCAAGGAATCAAAGAAGATCTGATTAATAGACAGCATCCTGTCTTAATGCATCAAGAGTCCCTGATATTGTTAAGATGATATTTTTCCACAATTAACGTATAGATTAAATGCAATAAAAATTCCAAGAGGTTTTTTTTTTGTATTTTTTTTGAAATCAAACTGATTCTGATAATTATATGTAAAGGAAAGAACCTAGAATAACCAGGAAATTTTGAAAGAGAAGATTAAAATTGGAAGACTAACCCTTGTTGATTTTGAGATTTACTATAAACACACAGTAATTAAGATTGCATGGTGTTCACAAAAGAATAGACACATGGATCAACTGAATAGAGCAGAAAACACAGAAACAGACCATATAAATATTAATTGATTTTTAGCAAATGAACCAGGCAATACAATACAGAAAGAATTGTTATTTGGGTAAGTGATGTGGAGTATTTGGACATCCATATCTAAAATATGAAACTTTATATAAAAGTGGATAATCAAAAATTAACTGGAAATTACCTAAGATTTAAACATTAACATTATAAAATTTTTGAGAGTAACATAAGAAAAGGTCTTTGTTACATTGGGGACAGGCAGAGATTTCTTAGGAAAAGTTATAAAAGCATGGTTCTTAAAAGAAAGTTGATGAACTAAAATTTCCAAGATTTGAAACTTCTATTTTCCAAATTAAATTAGGGAGATAAAGAAATGAAAAGCCAAGTGGAGGGCTAGGGATGTGGCTCAGTGGAAGGACTGTTACTCTGCATCCATAAATGCCCTGGATGTAATCCTCAGCAGCACAAAACAAAAGACAAACAAACAAACAAAAAAAGAAATGACAAGCTAGAAACAGGTAGAAAATATTTGTGAGATACCCATCTGATAAAGAACTTAAACCAGATTATACACTGTTGTAGTCAGAGTTTATAGCAGAATAGATTTAATACAGGACACATAATTCACAGGGTTATTTTATAATATTCACCCAAAGAGTCAAATGCAGAAGAGTGCCAGAAATCTGGGTACATACTACAGACCTAAAGAATCCAGTTGAGGGCCTGGATCCCATGGCAATGTCCTCCATGAGTCCAACTGGAGGCCCAGAGCCCTTGACAATGTCTCATGCAAATCTGTATCAAGGATCTACTCTGGAAAGACCCAAAGGCCAGTGGTAGAAGCTAGAAAGTGTGCTCCAGTGGGATGCAGGAAGGCTGAGGGGTCTGCATGGAGCCGGGAAGCAATGCTCAAAGTAAGGACCAGCACTACCCTGAAAAGAACCACAGTCATCCTCAGGGACAGTGAGGACCCAAGCTCCTCTGACAATGAGAACAGCTGAGTTCATATGAGGAAAGCCAATGTGACAAGCTTCTCTAGGAGAATGAATGGCACATCATCTTACTCTCCAGTTCTACTTTTATGCTGTTGGCAACAATCCTCAGGTGGGCCTTCCACACCCAGAACCTTGCTAATTCAGCTGCCCTTAGTTAATCCTCCACATACACAGAACTCTCAAAAATCAATAATAAAACAATAAACCAATTGAAAGTGGGCAAAAGATTTAAGCAGGTAATCCATCAAAGAAGATACGTAAGGAAAATAAGCACATAAGATGTTCAATATAATTAGTAGAGAAATGTAGTTTAAAGTTGCAGTGAGATATTGTTACACACTTGATATAATGCCTCAAAGAGCAACAAATTGACACTGCAAAATATTTGGGAAGCTATTGAGTAATGAGTTTTCACACATTCATGGGTGAAAACATCAAATGGTACAGTCACTGCAGGAAGCGTTTTGATGAGATAGACAAAGACATAAGCCCATACAAAAACTTGTACATGAATGCTTATAGTGCCTTTAGTCATAATTGTCCAAACTAGGAAAAAAGGGCTGGGGATATAGCTCAGTGGCACAGTGCCTGCCTAGCAAACAGGAGCCTCTGGGTTCAATTCCTGGTACAAACGAAGCAAAGTAAAACAAAACTAGGAAAAAATAAAAAATACTGAACTATTAAGTACACTGTGGCACATCCAAATAATCACAATAGAATACTACTTGGCAATAGAAAGGAATACATTACTAATATACTCACAACACTGAAATTTAAAAGCATTTTCCCAAGTGAAAAAGTCAGATTCAAAGGACTACATCCTTTATGGCCACATTTATATGACATTCTGGAAAAATCAGAAATAAAAATCAAATTTATGAGTACCAGGCTGCCAGGGGGTAGGGTAGGGATGGGAGAATGACTACCCTGGGGAATGAAGGATGCTTTTAAAAAATTGAAAATATTCTGTAGGTGCCTGTGATGCTGCCCTCTGCCTAGGACCGGTGACTGGAAGAAAACCAGCTGCACAGCAGGACTGTGACAATGCTGCACACAAGGCGTAGACAAAAGTAGCGAGATTGAAAAGACCAAAATATTAACCCACAGGAGAAAATGACAAAATGAAAAAGCAAAATGTAATCTCACACCTCCAGCGCCCCCAGAACAAGTACAGGAGACATCAAAATAGAATAAATTGGAAGACAGACACTTGAAATCTCTGAAAAGATAGCTAGTGAAGTAAAGAAACAAATTGATGAGGCTATAGATGAAATCAGATCAGAAATAATCTCTCAGGTAAAAAAAGAAATGGCATCCATAATGAAAGAATTGCTCAACATAGCTAGAGAAGACATAGACAAAAAAATCGAGGAGCACAGGAAAATGATGGAAACCTTGAATGAACAATATAGGAAAGGATTAGACTGCATGAAACAGATTCAAACAGATATCCAGGAAATTAAAAATTCCACTGAAAGCTGGAAAAAACTGCTTGAATGAAGCTGAATATAGACTTTCAGACCTTGGAGACAGGATCAAGGCTAGAGACCATGAAAGAAAAGATCTCTTAAAAATAGCAAGAGACCATGAAATAACAATTCAACAGCTCCAAGATGATGCAAAGAAAAATAATATAAAATTTAAAAGTGTCAGTGAAGAAGCAGGAATCAACACAAATGACATTTAAAAAACTATTTGCAGAAGTAATAGCAGAAAATTTCCCAAGTATGGGAACGGAACCTGACATACAGGTAAGTGAGGCCTATAAAACTCCAAACAGTTATAACCAAAATAAATCTACACCCAGACATATAATAATCAAGATCCCAGACATTCATCACAAAAGCAGAATATTAAAAGCTGCTAGAGAAAAGAAACAGATCATCTATATAGGAAAATCCATTAGAATCATGACTGACTTCTCAACACAAACTGTCAAATGAAGAACTTGGAGTGAAATATTTCAAGCCCTGAGAGAAAACAACTTCCAACTTAGAGATTGATGTACCCTGTAAAACTATCTTTTAAAATTAATGGAGAAATAAGATACTTCCATGACAAAGGACAAATGAAGAAATTCTTGAGTACAAATCCAACCCTATGAAGAGTACTGAAAGATATTCTAGACAGTGATAAAAATGCCCACAATTTCAAGAAAAACATCAGAAACAAACAAGCAGGCAGGGCAAGCAATTAAACAGAGGAAAAAACAGGGAACCAAAATCAGAAAAATAACACGCTAAAGATAAGCCAATACATATCAATTATAATCATCAACATAAATGGCCTCAATTCACCAATCAAAAGAAACAGATTGGCAGAATGGATCAAGAAACAAGACCCAGCAATATACTGTATACAAGAAACACATTTAACTCAAAAAGAAACTCATAGGTTGAAAGTCACAGGATGGAAAACAATACTCCATGTAACAGTAACCCAGAAAAAAGCAGGGGTAACTTTCCTATTTGAAGACACTGTACACTTCAAATCAAAAATGATCAAAAGAGATAAAGAAGGTCACTACATACTCGTTAGAGGAAAAATTCAAGAGGAAGGCATAATAATCATAAATATATATGTACCAAATACAGGAACATTCAACGATATAATACAAATATTAATAGACATGAAAAATCAAATAAGCAATAACATGATTTTATTGGGGGACCTGAATACCCACTGCCACAAAGAGATGAATCAACTAGACAAAAAGTCAACAAAGAAGTAGCAGAACTGAATCAAATATGTGAACAAATGGACTTACTAGATATTTACAGAGTGTTTCACCCAACATCAAAATACATGTTCTTCTCAGCTGCACATGGTTCATTCTCTAAAACACACCATATATAGCCCATAGAACTTGCATTAGTAAGTGCAAAAGAATTGAAATTATTCCATGCTTATTATCTGACCATGGTGCAGTGAAATTGGAAATTAACGGCAAAAGAAATTGCAAAAGCTCCATAAACACATGGAAATTGGATAATACCCTCCTGAACAACCAATGAGTCACAGATGAAATTATAGAAGAAATTAAACAATATCTATGATCAAATGAAAATGCAAACACAACATAGTGAAACTTGTAGGATGCAATAAAAGCAGTCCTAAGAGGGAAATTTGTAGCAATGAATTCTTACATCAGGAAAACAGAGCGAGCACAAATAAACAATCTAAGCTACACCTAAAATGTCTAGAAAAAGAAGAGCAAGTCAAGCCCAAAGCCCATGGTTGGGAGGAAATTATAAAGATCAGAGCAGAAATTAACTCAATTGAGACTAAGAAAACAATACAACGAATTAATGAATAGAAGAGTTGGTTCTTTGACAGAATAAACAAAATCGATAAACCCTAGCCAACCATACCAAGAAAAGGAAAGAAAAAACTCAAATTCATGCACTGAGGAATGAAAAAAGTGAAATTACTACAGATTCTGTGGAAATTCAGAAGGTCATCAATATCAACTTTGAAAATCTTTACTCGCATAGGCTGGAAAATGCAGTGGAAGGACAGATTCCCAGAAACATATGAATTACCAGAGCTGAATGAAGAAAATATAAAACTTCTGAGTAACCCAATATCAGTTAATGAAATTGAAAACATAGTTAAAAACTTACTAACAAAAAAAAAAGCCTAGGTCCTGATGGATTCATGGCTGAATTCTACAAGAAATTTAGAGAGGATTTAACACTATACTCCTCAAACTCTTCAATGAAATTGAAAAGGGAGCAATACTTCCTAACTCATTCCTAGAGGCTACTATTACCTTGATACCCAAACCAGAAAAAGGGCCAACCAAAAAAGAGAACTGCAGACCAATCCCTGTAATGAACATAGATGCAAAAATTCTCAGTAAAATAATAGCAAGCAGAATGCAGCAAATCATCAAGATTATACCACATGACCAAATGGGATTCATTCCAGGAATGCAGGGATGGTTCAATATATACAAAACAATAAATGTAATACACCATATTAACAGAACCAAAGACAAAAATCACACGGTCATCTCAAAAGATGCAGAAAAAGCCTTTGATAGACTCCAACACTCACTCATGATAAAAACCCTACAAAAAATCAGAATAGATGGTCTATACCACAATGTGATAAAAGCCATCTATGACAAACCAACAGCCAACATCATATTAAATGGACAAAATCTGAAAGCTTTCAACCTAAAATCAGAAACAGGACAAGGATGTCCACTGTCACCACTCCTATTTAATATAGTTCTGGAAACATTAGCCAGAGCAATTAGAAAAGAGAGAGAAATAAAAGGAATGAGAATAGAAAAGGAATAAGTTAAATTATCATTACTTGCAGATGACATGATACTCTACATAGAAGACCCCCAAAACTCCACCAAGAGTCTACTACATTTAATAAGCAAATTGAGCCATGTAGCTGGATACAATGTCAACACTCAAAAATCAATAGCATTCCTGTATACAAACAAAGTCACTGAGAGTGAAATTAGAGAAACAACACCTTTCACAATAGCTTCCAAAAAAAAAAAAAAAATACATAGGAATTAATCTAACAAAGGAAGTAAAAGATTTATATATTGAAAACTACAGTTCTCTGAAAAAGAAATTGAAGAGGATCTCAGAAAATGGAAAGATATTCCCTGCCCATGGATAGGAAGAACCAACATTGTGAAAATTGCCATAATCCTAAAGCTGTTATACAGATTTAATGCAATTCCAATCAAAATACCATTATCATACCTCACAGATCTAGAGAAATTGTTCCTAAAATTCATCTGGAACCAGAGGAGACCTAGAATAGCAAAAGCAATCCTGGGCAACAAAGGCAAGGCAGGAGGCATCACAGTCCCTGACAAAGCTACTGTAATAAAATCAGTTTGGTATTGGCAAAAAAACCAGACCTGAGGATCAATGGAACAGAGTAGAAGATGCAGACACAACTATAAACATACTCAGCCACTGTATCTTTGACAAAGGGGTCAAACATGTTCACTGGAAGAAATATAGCCTCTTTAGTAAATGGTGCTGGAAAAACTGGTTTTGTACATGCCAAAGACTTAAACTAGACCCATGCCTATCACCATGCACTAAACTAAAATCCAAATGGATCAGGGATCTAAAATTTAAAACAGAAACACTAAGTCAACTGGAAGACAAAGTAGGCAGAAATCTCAAAGACATGGGGGTTGGCCGAGAGTTCATGAACAAAAGCCAAACCTCCAGTAAGTACTTTAAAGTATCAGCAAGTGGAATCTCATCTTATTAAAAAGTTTCTGCACATCAAAAGAAATCACCAAGAGACTGGAAAAAAAATCCCACAGATTGGGAAAACATTTTTGCCAACAGTCCCTCAGACAAAAGACTTCTATCTGGAATGTATAAAGAATTGAAAAAAAATCAGGTCCCCCAAATTCAAAGACCCAATCCAAAAATGGGCATCTGAGATGAATACACACTTCTCAGAGGAAGAAATACAAATGGCAAATAAACATTTAAAAAAATGTTCAGTATCATTGGTCATTAAAGAGATGCAAATTAAAGTGATGCAGAGACTCCATCTGACTCTAGAAAGAATGGCCAAGTTCAAGAAATCAACCAGTAACAAATGCTGGAGGGGATGTGGGGGAAAAGGAACACTTCTCCACTGTTGGTGGGAGTGTAGACTGGTGTAATTACTGTGGAAATCAGTGTGGAGATTCCTCAAAAAGCTTGGATTAGAGGTCCCATTTGACCCAGATATCTCCCTTCTGGTCATTTTCCCGGAAGAACTGAAAGCATCGTATCACAGTGATATATGTGCAGCCATGTTTATATCAGCACAATTTGTAGTAGGCAAGTCTTGGAAAAAACCCAAATGCCCATCAGCCGAGGAATGGATAAAAAAGATGTGGTATTTTTATACAATGGAGTGCTACTCAGCTATAAAGAAGGATTGACTCAAGGCTTTTATAGGTAAATGGATGCAACTTGAGACCATACTCATAAATGAAATAAATTAGACTCACATGTGTTAATACTGTATTGTTTCCCTAGTATAAGAATCTGAAAGAGTAAATAAGAACCAAAATCTACAATAGATATTGTGAAAGGGAAAGAAACTGCTCAAAGGGAATGAACAACTGGGATAAGAGAAAGGAGAAAAGAAGGAAGGGAAAAAGAAAAAGATATGAATTTGTATATATATATATAAAGATAGCTAAGATGATTATACTACTATTTGTTAGTTCATGGAAAACAAGAGTTAATACTCATACAGTTTGACCAATTTTGCAAGTCTGAATCTGGTAATCTAAGCAACTCTTTTTTTTTTTTTGGTACTGGGGATTAAACTCATGCCCTTGCCAGGCAGGTGTTTGTATTGCTGAGCTGTATCCCTGGTCCCCTAAGCAACTCTTTTAAAGATAACAATATGCAATACAACAGCCATTGTTAAATTCCTGTCATCTTGTTTTGAAAGTCTATATTGTAATTGTTTTGGGTTTTTTGTTGTTGTTGTAGTTGTTGTTTGTCTCTTTCGTTTGTTTTTTTTTTGTTTTGTTTTTTTCTCTTCAAAATAAAATTAAAAAAAATTTTTTTTTGTCTTTTTGAGACCAGGTCTTGCTATGTGGTTCAGGCTGGCCTTGGGCTCACTTTGGAGCCCAGGCTGGTCTCAAACTTGTAACGATCCTCCTGCCTTAGCCTCCCAAGTGCTGGGATTATCGGAGTGCACTACCATGACTGGCAAAACATTTTAAAACATGAAAATATTTTCTACTTTGATTGTGTGTGTGTGTGTGTGTGTGTGTGTGTTGGGTGTGCATGAAGGGGGTTATATGAGTATATAAACTTTTCAAAGTAGATAGAACTGCATATTCTAAAAGATGAATTATATTGTTTGTCAGTTATATTTCAATTTAGAAATCCAAGCATTTCACAGGCATCCTAAAGAAAATGTGTGCAGATGAAGCTACAAAAAATTCAAAAGCAGCTCCGTGCGGCTGTGCCAAACTCTCTTTCCTGCTCCAGCTGCTTCTCCAAATACCACCCCACCTGGAGCTGGGCTTACGGTTGTGAGCAAGTGAATTCAGGCAGGAAAGAGGAAATGCTTTTCTGAGCTTTAGTTCAACACTGGTGAGGATGCTTTGCTTCATACAGAGAAAATTCTACTCTGCTTGAAAACAGTAATGAAAACCATTACCTAAGAAATCCCCATTGAAGATCTATCTGCCTGGAATACTTCTAAATGAATCCAGTTTGCTAATGGGTTGAGGCTATCTTCAGAAGGAATGTTTATCTCTTCCAATTTTCATATTTCATTAAACTCTTAAATCCTATGTTCTTTGACTTGGATAATTTCTTATCTGTATCACAATGTGCATATCTTAAAAGAAACAGTCCTATCCTTAACATACAAGGAAAATTTCCAGCATGTTTTGCCAAAAACAAAACAAAACAAAACAAAAATACCAACAAAACCCCGACCACAATTATTGCGTTAAGGAGCAATTGTGCAACAATGAAAAATTTTGATGAAGCATTCAGGAGGAGCCTGCAGTTTTCCAAACTGGGACAGCAGCTGTGAAATAGTTCTAAGCAGAAAAGTTCAGGTCAAATATCATCCTGGATATTTACATTTTGGAAAAGTTGCTCCCTACCCTCAAAAGGAGGTCTGTTGAACATATTTCATATCTGTATTTCTAATTACTTCTAAAAATTCAAAAAATATCAGCGAGGTGTCCTACTCAAATATTGTGCCTCATCTTTTCCCATGATGGTCAATTAATTGCTTTTTTGTCTGTACTTGAGCTCTGACCTTTTACAAGGGACAAAATGGAGTAAATTTCTCACTCTTTGGGATTTGGCATAGAAACATATGACAACCACACTTCTGTTATTTTCTTGGACTTCCACAATTAACTTTTTTTCTAGTTGTCAAACCCTGTGTCCTAGATTTTGGCAAAGAAATATAGTCATTCTATTTAGAAGGTTAGAGACAGGTTTAATACAAACCTAACCCCCAAATCTGCAAACCAGCTTTCAACAAATTATTTATCAACTGTAACACATCCATTAATTTGTTATTTTTATGACCTCAATATGGCAGTATTTAGTGGCATGAAAATACTGGGGGAAGTGTGATTGTATGAAAAAAATAGGTTTTGAAGGTATATAAATACTAAATTGACCTACTGCTCAACTAAGAATCACATGTCTTTTATCAAACCATCAGACTTTTATTATAATCCATTTATCTCTGTCTTAACTTTTTTTTGTTGTTGTTAAAATGGACTGAATTGAATTCCACAGGGCAGGACATTCTGTATGTAAAATCAATATTCTGGAGTATGAATCTTACCAAATAGGATGGATTACAACATGGAATACAAGGAAAGTTCCCATATCATAGTCTTTCCATATTCAAGACAAGGACCATGAGCCTCTCTCTCTCTCTCTAAGACTGCACAGACAGAACACAAGAACTCTACCTCCAAAACCTACTTTTGCAGTGCTCATGCTTAAAGTCATCATTCATTTCTTTCTCTACTTCAGCTTCTAAATTTAACCCAGCGATTCTCAAACACATTTCAAATCTGTCACTTTTCTACAACTCCATGGCCACCATCCTCTCTTAGCTATAGCAGAAGTTGACAAATGTAAAGGGTCAGATAGTAAATATTTTAGGTTCTTGAAGCCATGTCATTTCCGAGGCAACTGTCCAACTCTACTATTTTAGCAGAAAACTAGCTGTAAACATAGTAAACTAACATGGGTAGCCGAATTTCAGTATAATTTTATTTGTCAGAATAGGCCTTTGGAAGTAGTTTGCTGACCCCAATCTAGACCACTTCAATCAACTTTTTACCCTCTACACTCACTCTTGAACCCCTTTGATTCCTTTATAATGCACCAGAATATCTCTTCCCAACTGACATCTGACCACTTCACATCTACTGATGGCTTTCCACTGTTCTAAGGTATAAAATAAGGTATAAAATTCTTACCACAGCCAAAAGGCCCTGTGTTTTCTGATATTGCTATGGCAACAGCCTCATGGAGAATCACTCTCCTTAGTCTCTATTTCATGCATGGGGACTGTTTTTTCTCACTGGAGTACTCTCTCCCCAATGAACTCTTTTTATCCTCCAAGTCTCAGTTTATATTTTATTTATTTATTTATTTATTTATTTCAAGATAGAGTCTCACTATGCAGTTCAGGCTGGCCTTGAACTCACTTTGTAACCCAGGCTGGTCTCGAACTCACAATGATCCTTCTGCCTCAGCCTTCCGAGTGCTGGGATTACACGTATGCTGCACTATGCCCTGTTTATATGTTATTTATTTTTAAATTTTCACCACCATCTTCATTCAGACTGGTTTAGTTACCTCAATACTAATCCCTGCAAGCAGTTTTAATTAAATATTTTGCTTTGTAGTTATTTGCTTAATGTTTCTCCCATTAAATAGTGTGCTCCCTGAGTGAAGGAATCACATCTTGTTTACTGCTGTGCCTCCTTGGTCCTACTCAATACAATGCACACAGTACATCTATCAGCTTGTAGTGCAATAGGTTCCAAGTAATAGAACCTGGGTAGATTGTTTTTATTATATAGAAAAAAGGCAAAAGACACACAGCCTAAGTCTGGTACAGAACCCCCATAATGTCATCAGCTCTCAGCAAGCTTTTCTTTTTCTACTTTGTATCCTTATGGCTGCAAGATCACTGCCATGGTTTTAGGAATTGCACCTGAGTTCCAGATAGAAAATTCAGATATCGCCAGATGAGCAGCAGCATTAAAAACAAGCAAACAAAACACCTCTTCCTTTCACATCTCATTGTCTAGACTTTGTAACAGCAACCCCAGTTGCAAGTGAGTCAGAAGGGCTGTCAGAACACACTACATCTTGAAGGGTGGGATGATATTAGTGAGGGATAAATAGTGGATAAGTATCATCTATTCTAGTAAGAAAGTTCAAAAGTATTTCTTGAATAAGTGAAGACTTACAACTGATTTAAAGTTGAAATAATCCTAATGCTGAAAAAGGAACCTAAATTGTAGTGGCACCTGGTCCTGTATCAATTTTCTTATTATTTTATTAAATTTTGAAATGTTCTTATTTTTAACAAATTTTGCCCTTGTGCTTCATTTGATAGGTCTTCATTTGCTGTAACTGTTTTCAAGGCTTAGGAAAAAGGCAATGAAAGGGGCAAAATCCAACCTTACTATAGTTATTTGGTGACTGTGCTTTTTGCTTCTGCAGATATTTTCACACAATGCGATGCTAGAATGTCTTTACTAATATGTGCACTTTAAGCCAGCATTATATTCTTTGAAAATACCTTATTACAGAATTATAATATATAAATATTTTAGCAGTCATAACATAGGTAATAGTCCTTAATGACCTGATCTACCCATGGGCTCTGGTTTGGGCTATGGTATTATTTTCAGACAACACTATAAAAGTCTGATTTTATGTTGCCCTGCTGTGAACATCTTCAAGTCAAATAGCAGAAGTGAAACTCTTCTTTTATTTAATTTTATAATAGCTCCCTAACCCATATTCAGAAGATGCTATACATAAAATGCAACCAGGAAACTGTCTTAATAACAAAACCATCTAATCTTCTGCTGTTTTTCTTTTACTATAAGCTTTTTTTTTTTTCAGTTCTGATTCCATTTTGGAAAGTGAAAATTGGATTTTTCTGAGGTATTAAAAGACTGGAGCAAAGATGTGTTTTTCAGATTACAGTACAATATTAAGAATTTTTACAGTGCTTAATAGCACTTGAGAAGTTGTCATTTGGGAAACTTAAACCCTCTCACAAATGTAAGTCCCTTAGTCAATGTCCTGGACCCGTTATGCTACTCAGAACCCAGCTTCTTTTCTTAGTCACTATGCCCTGATCTCCTTCTGGGGAGTCAACTCTTCCACTATGTGAAGACTTGGCAGGACTGCTAGAACCTAGCCAAAAGTTGGACTTCTTTCCTAGGGCTTTGTACTATTTCTGTGGTTGCAGTTCTTCGTCAGACTACTGCCTCAGTAGGGGAGGACATGCAAAAGCTGCCGTGGTTTCTTCTATGATCTGTCTCCAACTTCCTTTTCCTCCTGTGAGCTGGTTTACAGCCTTCCAAACTTCCTTTTCTGTTGGCTGCAGTTGCTGTAACTAAAGAACCCCAGTGATACCATCTACCAGACTAGTTTATAAACCGCATGATGCAGGGGCTCTGGTGGAGTGTGATGGAGAATTACCCAGTTCCCTTCTTTACTGACACATTTTTTACTTTATTTGGAGAGAAAACATGTAGAGCTAAAAATGCTCAGCTTCTCATTTTGGTTTTCAGCTAGGGGCAACCATGTGATGTAATTATAGTCAATGACATACGAAGAGAAGTTTGGTGGAGATTTCTATGAAGCCATTGCTTCCCCAACATTGCCCTTCCTTCTTCTCTCTTTCTCCTTTCACTTGTTTGAAGTGCAGATGTAATTCCTCCCAGCGGAAGGTATCTTATGATCATGAAATGGCAAATATGAGTGTGAAAACCAACTCTTTCAGGAGACTATAAGCAGAAACATAGACATAACGGTCCTTTAATGGAAGGACAGCCCAGCCCACCAGCCCTGCTGACACCCCCTTGATTTCTTGCTTAGTGAAAATTATTCAGTACTCTTTGGTAGAGCCTCTGAAATGGGATTTTCCATTACTTACCATCGTGTATGTTCTTAACTGATATGAGTATTTCATTCATTTTACTCAGTATTTTAAAACTGCTCCTAAAACAATGTCTGGCACACAGTAGACACTAAAATAAATTTGTTACATGAACAAATGAGTAAATACCAAATGAATGATAATTAAGAGAATCTGTATTTTTGCATATTATCTCTAGGACATTGCCAAATTACAGATGGAGAAAATTATACATGATACACAAATGTTATGTATTTGCAGTTAGTAGCTAAATCAATTGACTTAACCATTCTAATGCACTGATTTATATCAAAGACCCCATGTAAATCCTGACAGTCTTTCAGAGCCTGGCTTAATTTCCACCCACTTTAGAGAGCTCTCCTTAACCACACAAGCTAACGTTCATCTCTCTATTGTACACAAGATTAATTCACTTAACCAAGCACAGCACT
>RJWM01017676.1:0-42606 GCA_004363535.1 Dasyprocta punctata | reverse complement strand
TGGAGGCAGCTCACAGTCAGGGGCAGGGAGGGGCTGCTTTCTTGGACACCCCCGTCTTGCCCCACCCAGCCAAGTCACAATTCGGTATCAGCCACGTGTTGTCTTGCTGAATGGCCGTTTCTGGAGGTGGCCTGGCCGGTTCCGTTCTCCTGAGCCCCTCGGTTCACACTGGCCTTTCCCTGAGCCTCAGAGGAGGCCCCAGGGCCTGAGCTATATCCCTGGCCTCCACTGTTCTCCGTGCAATAAGGGTCTTCATCCTAGACAGTGTATAAATAAAGGAGCATTATCTGGTAAGCAAGGGTGTGAGGCACTGTGAGTGGGGAGGGACCAGAGCGGGAAGGGATGCAGCTGTCTGTGCAGACTCCTTTCTTCCTGGAGAGCAGTCAGGGTTCCAGCTCCTAGGGGAGAAAGGATAGAGGAGAGGCACCACACCGGGTCAGCACAGCTCACAGCCAGCTCCCATGAGAAACTGCAGGCCCATGGTAGAGTGACCTCCCCCAAGCAGATTAAAACCCAGAGGCCAGGAGCCAAATGTCAGCCTTGTCCTCCCTCATGCACAACAGTAAGAATAGATTTTCCTTCCCTATATCCCCTTCTCATGAGCAGGTGACGCACACTGGACATTTAATAAAACTTCCAAATAGGCATGGCTAACCTAGCAGCTGGTTCTGGTTGTACCCAGCTAAACTATCCCAAAGTACATGAGAAGATGAGATGAATCATCTGTCATGACAGTGAGTAGTGGGTAGACCCCAGATGCCCCCCACCTTGTGTACCCATGGAGAAGTCTTTACCATCAGGGTATGTAAATGCTTTTTCTGATATCTCTCCCTGCTATGCCATCCAGAACCTCCCTCTCATTCCCTTTGCCTGAGGCCCCAGCACTGACCAGCCTTTCTCCTGCGGGGCTCCAACTGCGACGGTTCATCAGGAAATAGCCAGTGGTGCCCAAGATAGCCAGCAGGATTCCTGAGGTGACCACTGCAATCAGAGTCTTTCGGGAATAGCTCTGGTGGCTCCCAACATCTTGTTCCCTGAAACTTTGGATCCCCAGCTTGAGAAGACACAGAGAAGGCAGCTAGTCACTCAAGGGAAGAATTCTCGAAGAGTATCTCAGCCCATTCTAGACTCCAGTGTGCAACTCAACAGTGAACAGACAGAAGAGGACGTTGACCACAAGTATTTCTGAACCCAAATTAAGATGGACATCTCTTAATTGAGCTGCACTGTAAAAGTTCTGGCTCAAACCCAGGAAGATGAAGACTATCATAACAAGACGGAGAGACAGGAAGTGAAGGACAAGGGAAGAACATCACTTCCTCCCCTACTCTGTGAACACACCTGACTCAATGCTCCCTCAGAGACCCACCATCTTAGTTAAGAGAGCTTACCTTTTCCAGGTCAGACTCATGCTTCTTCAAAACACTGATTTTTCTGGAAAGTTCTAGAATTAGAAACACAAATCGCTAAAGCTAAATGAGCTCATCCTCCTCTATCCTCCCACACCATTCTAGAGGATGCTGTCATGGCGAGGGAGTTCCCTCTCACCCAGATCCTTTTCCCACCTCCTGCGCTCTCTGGAACTGCGATGTGGAGTCTCCACCGGGGGACTTTCTCATCTCAGCCCATGACCCTACTCATTCCCCAGGGCCCCATGCAGGGGTGCCCGTACCTGTGCTATTGGCGAAGACCACCAGCAGACACTGTGGCGTAACCTCAGACTGGGCAAGCAGCAAGGAGCATGCGGCAACCCCAGCAGCAGCATCAGCCTCCTCCTTCCCACACAGGACCTGGATCAGGTCCTCTCCTCTGTTTTTCTTAAAGTCCTCCTGCGAAGAGAGAGAAAAGCGGAGAGCAGGAGACATAATTACTAGTACTCAGAATCTTAGACAAAAATTTTCACGGAAATCTCATTTCTATCCCCTCCTTAGATAAGAGGCTTTCGTCTAAAATTCCTGGCGGGGGGATAAAGTACTGCCAACTGTATATGTGCAAAACTACAGCAACCGAAAAAATTTCCCAGTGCCCAGTCATGCATCTATCAGTATTGAAGACATCAGAGGACAAACTTAGGAAACATTGTCTTTCTTTTTTTCTTTTGGTACAGAGAATCAAACTCAAAACCTCACATTTGCAGGCAGGCATTTATGCCTCTGAGCCATGTCTCCAGCTTTTTTCTTTCATTCTTACTCTTCCTTCCTTCCTCCCTCTTTCTTTCTTTCTTTCTTTCTTTCTTTCTTTCTTTCTTTTTTTTTTTTTCTTTTTGTTTCTTTGGTACCAGGGATTGAACTCAAAACCTTGCACCTGCCAGGAAGGCACATACACCACTGAACTAAATAAATCCCCGGCCCTATTTTTGTGAGACAGGATCTCACTATGCAGTCCAGGCTGGCCTTGAACTCACTTTGTAGCCCAGGCTGGTCTCAAACTCACAAAGATCCTCCTGCCTCAAGCCTCCCGAGTTCTGGGATTAAAGGCGTGTGCCACCATGCTTGGCTCTTTCTTTCTTTCTTTCTTCCTTTCTTTCTCTTTCTTTTGAGTACTAGGAATTGAACCCAGAGCCTTCCCACTGCGCTACATCTCCAGCTCATTTTTTATTCTGAGACAGTTGACACATTGCCCAGACTGGGCTTGAACTCGTGATCCTTCCTGCCTCAGCTGCGCAGGTGTGTGCAACCACACCCAGCAACCTCGTCTTATTCATGGATTTCCCACGTGCAGGTATGCCATGCAAAATGAAGTGAAAAGAAACTACCAACAACGGAAAATATCAATAAAGCAATAATAATGAAATCTTTTGCTTCAAGGTTGAACAGTCGCAAATAATAGCAGGAGAGCCAAGGAGGTGAGTGAAGAACACCTCCATGCATTCAGAGGCTTCTTCCCTCTCACTCTCCAGGGGGGCCCGCAAAGACCCCTGCTGTAAGCACCATGGTGTTCTTATTTGGTCCTCCCTTATCCTGTTCTACTCAAAACACTTAGTCCAGTTTCCTGAAATTCACAGATCTTTCTTCAAGTTTCTGACTGGTCCATAGGACCTGGAACTCAAACTGAAGATCACCAGGTTACTCACCAAGTGACTCTTTAGGAAAAGGTTGCCTCAGGGACTGGCTATGCCCTTTAAAACCCTGTTCTCTCTTCCCAGGCCTTCTTCTAGCAGGCTGCAGCTTTAGGTGGCCTCCCCCAAGCTCTCCTCTGTCCTAAGGGCAGGTGGCAGAGGAGGAAATGCCCGAGGGCTCTGACAACTTTCCTGGAGGGGAAACTGCTGGGTGTGTGATAGTCAGGGGACCTGGGCCTCCACGTTCGTGGCCTCTGGCAGTGCCAGAGACCCACCCTGTTGGAAAGAACCCTGGGTATTTTCCCACTCCTGAGACCCAAGGGAGGAAAACCCAGGTTCCTTTGCTCCTGGCAAGGTCAAGATTGGCCTCAGGCCCCTGCTGGGATGTGAGGAAAAATCTGAGGGAAAATAATTGGGCTTGGAAGGGGCTGGAAGAGCACAGCTGACCAGTCCAGGTCAGACAGCGAGAGTCTAGCAGAGGCCTCACCCCCACGAAAGACCAGGTTGTGGAGAAATGAACGCTCAGGTGCCTACAGCATCATCTTAGAAAAGTACCAGTTCTGGTTTCCCAGGTGAGTCTGGTGTAGAGGCCCAGCTTCTGGAAAATTCGGCTCCTTAGCAGCCTGTGCAGTTGGTAGTGTGGACACCACACTGGACATGAGCAGCAGTCTCCTGCGCTGAGTGTCTGGGTGCCCTCCTGAGAGGGTTCTCCTAGACCAAGCCCACATCACTTTGCCACCAGACCTCTGGGATGGTGGGGGGGGGCGGTTCCATGGAGTGGCTCTGGGTTTCCTCCCAAGTGTGGGTAAAATGTGTCTGCATCTCAGGCAGAGGGACAGGGCACTGACAGATCGACAACAGCCAAACAAAACAGCACCTTTTTGAAGCCCAGCACAGACAAGCTATGGCTCCACACTGACATTTAACATACCCTGAATCTAAGGCACAATGTGGAAAGCTGTGTGTGTGTGTGTGCGTGCGCGTATGCATACACAGAGGTAAGGAGAGGAGTGAGAAGAGTAACTGTGATTTCATATGATCAGAACTGTCATTTCACATGCACAACAGTTATACTATAGCCAAACGTGGTGCCCAGGTGTGGCTGTGCACACCTGGAATCCAGCACTCAGGAGGCTGAGGCAGGTGGACGGCCAGCCTGGGCTTCACAGAGACCTCAACAACAACAATTTTTTAAAAATTAATTTCTCCTTATGATGTCTAGGGTATTGTCCAAAAGTGCTTTTCAGACACTGATCCCTGTGGGCCTCCCAGGACTCTACTAGATGGATACTCTTTTTCTCATTATTTTGCAGATGAAGAAATGAATGCACAAGGAGACTATTTAGAGTCCGAATGGTAAGAAAGGCTCCTGTGGACGCACAGCAGGCCGAGAACAGGTCTCACTTGGAGTCAGCAGAAACACCTTGAAGTTGGGCTGGAGGAGTAGGTGAAGCTAGGAGGGAGGACCCCCAAGAAGCCCAGCCCAGGGAGGTGACGGGGACAGCGGGGGCCTGCCTGCTCCCTAGGAGGCAGAAGGTGCCCCGCAGTGCCTTCTCCTTGGCGGCCCAGTGCAAATCCCACCTCCTCGGAGGCCAGACTTCTCTGCTTCAAGCAGACTGAGCAATAACCCTTGCTCTGCTATTTACCTGAATCTTTGCAAGTCACACAACTAGTCTATGAATCTAGCTCCTCCTCACCTGTACACTGGGTTGTGGGGACTACAGAGAAACTGAATGAAAAATGTCCATTGTATTAGGAACTGGAGGGCACTAGGTAAACAACAGCTACTCCTACTGTCAATAACAGCAGTACTGTTGACTGTTAAGACTATCATCTAGATCATCTAACCTAAGGCCTTTGCACTGAGCTACATCCTCAACCCTTTTTTATTCTTTATTCTAAGAAAGGTTTTGCCAAGTCGCTAAGTTGCCCAGGCTAGACCTAAGCTTGTGATCCTCCTGCCTCAGCCTCCCAGAGTACTGGAATTACAGGCGTGTGCCACCATGCCATTTAGGAGCGTTCTCATCTTTCTTTCTTTTTTTTTCTGGTACCAAGGATCAAACTCACGACTGCATGCTTGCCAGGCAGGCGCTTACACCACTGAGCTAAATCCCCTGCCCATCACCATGTCATTTAGAATTCATATTTTGATCATATTCTGCAGTACTGCTATTGCTGTTTGTCTCTGATTAGACTTTTAAGTGTGGGCTTGGGGAGGAAGGGCGTTCATCATATAACTTTAGATCCAAACTGCACACTTATCACAGCAGTGAACAAACAAAAGCACTCAGGGAACTGTAGTCCACCATCACAACCCTAATGGCTGGCCTCCCCCCAAACCCCCTCCACCCCTTGGTTAGCTCCTTGGACTGAATTCAAGGCAGAAACAGCAGCCAGCCTCCCACTCTGGAATCTAACAGCCTGGGCGAATTGTGTTGGAGCCGGGAGGAGCAGGTGGATCCTGAACAAAGCACAGTGCTTCTCCGGAAGCTGGGAATCAACATCCTCCCCTCAGGGACGCTGCGGGCAAGCACCATGGGAGAGTGGGCAGCAGGAAGCCACGGCCACCCCGTACTCTTTATGAGAATCAGATTTACAAGCCCCTAACTGCAGCTCCTCGCACATGAGACTTGCAAAAACAGTGAAACCAGCCAACCTTTCCAGAACAGTTTCCTCCAACTCTGCAAAGTCCCCCAACTTGTTGAAGCATCTCCCGCTGGCACAAGGCACTGGGCTGGGGTGGGGCAGGCATTTTTCTTAATGACCTTTAAAATATTTCCTAATGCTAGGCTTCTAGGACCAAACCTCTCCTACTGGCGACCTCTTCCCAAGTTCGGTCTGCCTTGCTGTGTGAGTTTGACAATATGCATTAAAACCAGTTTTATGCTGGGATGGGAATAATTAAGGGACCTGCTACCTGTCACACTGCAAGAGAGCTGCTGCCCCACGGCAGGGGCCTCCAGAGTCCCCAGCTCTCCAGCTCCTCCAGCAGAGGCATGCTGTCCTCATCTGTACTCATGCTGTCTGTGTGGGGACTGACCTTTAGTGTCTGCCGAGGGCGGAGGCAGCCCACCTCCAATGAAGTCACCACGACAAAACAGTACTGAGAGCTAACTGGGTAGATGGAAATTGCATGAACACAGATGTGGCAATAAAGGGAGTTATAAAAAAACAAATTTTGTGGGCAAAGCATTTGGATTGACATTTCTCCAAAGAAGGTTTACAAATGGCCAATAAGCCCATGAAAAGATGCTAGATGTCACTAAGCATCAGGAAAACGTAGATGAAAACCTCACTTAAGATATCACTTCACAGCCGGGCGTGGTGGCGCACGCCTTTAATCCCAGCACTCGGGAGGGGTAGGTGGAGCGTTGTGAGTTCGAGGCCGGCTTGGGCTACAACGCGAGCGCAAGGCCGGCCTGAGCTACATAATGCGACCCTGCCTCAAAAAACCAGGGCCGGGAGTTTGGCTCAGTGCCTTAAGCGCCTGCCCTGGCAGGCGTGAGGTTGTGAGTTCAATCCCCCGTGCCGCAAAAAAAAAAAAAAAAAAAAAAAAGATATCACTTCACAGCCATTAGAGTGGCTAATTCCAAAAACAGAAAACAAAACAAAACAAAACAAACCCCAGAATATAACGATATTTAGGATATGGAGATAGAGGAACCCTGGTATATTAGCAGTGGAAATAAACGATGGTATAGCTACTCAGAAAAACAGTATAATGGTTCCTTAAGTCAAATACAGAGTTACCATATGATCCAGCAGTGCTCCCACAGGATACAAACCCAAAAGAACTGACATCAGGGGGCTGAAAAAGGTATTTGCCTACTCATGCATATAGCTGCATTATTCGCAAAACACCCAAAAGGCGGAAAAAACCGAAGTTTATCAATGCACAGAAGGATAAACAAGATGTAGAAACAATATATAAATATATATACAACAAATTTGTGCTGATACCATAAATGACATATACGCAACACTTTAAAAAGGAAGGCACTGATGAAGCACGCTACCCATGGATGAATCTTGAGAACATGGTACTAAGTGGAATAAACCAGTTGCAAAAGGACAAGCACCATTTGATTCCGCTCACATGAGATGCTTAGAGAACCAAGTTCACAGACACAAGAAGCAGAACAGTGCTGTCAGGACCTGGGGGAGTGGGGAGTTTTGCATGGGTAAGGACTTTCAGTTACGGAAGATGCAACGTTCTGGAGGTAGGCTGCATAGCCAAGGAGAACGTACTTAACACTATGAACTGCATGCTTTCAAAGTTAAGGGGGTGTATTTTATGTGATGTGTATTTTGCCATAATCAAAAAATATTTATATATTTTGGTGGTGAATTCCCCTGGACAAATGTGTATAGCATAATAATAAAGTCATCTCACAGTTTAGAAACTATTTGGGGAACCACGACCACAAAAACTGTATTAAGCAGACAATAGAACTGAGAGGATGAAAATCAGACTTGGGGAGACTCTGCTAATAAGGGCTCTGAGAGGAGAAATGGGGGTGTCTACAGAACACATGACAGAAGACGGGCCGCAGTAACTGTTATGGCTCGTGTGGGTAGGGCCCAAGTATCACATGGGTAGAACTGAGACCTCAAGACCCTCTGACACCAGGAGCACAAACACGTCCATGGAAAATCAGGAGGCACAGGACTCCTCACAGTCTTAGAGACAGACATGCTATCATGCACTGAGGGACTATCAGACCAGCAGGGAGTAGGCAAGGACCCACAGACAGGAATCTGGAATACAGCTGGGAGCTGTGGCTAGACATTCTGGATCCGAAACTTCTGGTTGAGGAAAACGGCATGGGGAATAGTAGGAGGCCCTTGGGTTTGGGAGCTGCAGACAAGGCACACTCAGGAAGAAAGGGGAGGGACGGGGGCAGGAATGCCAGGACATCAGCACCATACAAGTGCTGCCCAGGCACTGCCGATTAGCACTGGACATGGGGGAGCCCTGCTCTTTCCAAATCCTACCCCCCAAAACTCAGGGGAACCTGCAGAGCCCTTCCCAGCTGTGACACATAGTAAACCGGAGAGCAAAAACCCCAGTGAGGAAGAGACCAGAGTAGAAGAAGAGGAGGTAACTCTGGTGTAGCCCTTGTCTTGCACAACGGCCCTGGTTAAAGGCAAACTTCGGAGAGTAACAGGCACTTGGGATACACCACAGGTCACCAAGAAGGAGCCGTCCAGCACCGACGGACCTGCATGACACCTAGGAAAACAAATGTTCAAGACGACAGTGGGGAAGACGGCTATTTTCTTGCATTTTAATAAACAAAGACTTGGACAATTTTTTCCTAATGAGTAGGATTGAAAATCAGCATCAGAAACACCCTGGCTGTTGCTTCTACATGAACACTTCACATTTAATGGTTTTGCACACTGCACTGAGTTATTCTGTTCTGCGAGCTTTTCTGGCTGTTTCAGGACAGGTTTTGTTGTTGAATGATTTTGTTGGTTGAATGATTTTGGTTGTTTTTTAATGTCTCTAAGTAAGTGATTCTTTTTGGTATCATTTGACAAGTTTGTAAGTCAGAGAGACCCAATTAATAGTCACAGGTGAGCTAACAGTAGTCAGAATGGCCACAATAAGTAACTTAAGCCCTCTACAGACTACAGAGTTTCTAAGACTATAGACTTTCCAATCTGTGCTTTCCTTTTTTTTTTTTTTTTTTTTTAATTTTTTTTCCAGTACCGGGGAACAAACTCACAAGCTCTCACCTGCCAGAGAGGCGCTTAAGCCACTGAGCCAAACTCCCGGCCCTATATTTTTCAAGGCGGGTGGCACTATGTAGCTCAGGCCGGCCTTGCGCTCATGTTGTAGCCCAAGCCAGCCTCGAACTCACAACACCCCTCCTACCTCAGCTTCCTGAGTACTGGGATTAAAGGCGTGCGCCCCACACCCACCAGTTTAAGTCTGTGCTTTCCTTAAGTGGATTTCCAATTTGTAAGAACACGTTCTCTTCTGCAAGGAAGTAGCACCCCCGCCTCCCCAGGCTCGTTACTGTAGGGAACTGGCATTAGGGAAACAGCAAGGAGGCTGGCAGTCTCCATGAGAGGTGAACACCCTGCTGCCCACGTCCTCACCCGTGCAGTGGGACACGGAGCTGGAACATGAGGTGGAAGCACCAGCAAGGAGAAGAGCAGCGCGCTGCACTGGGAAACATGGTAGTTTACCTCAAGTGCAAAAAAGAACCAACTAAAAAGCTTCCAAAATTAATCAGCAAGTTTGAGGAAATGGACAACTCCTAGGTAATTATTCAAAGTTCTGTAACTTTCTAACATGGTGGCAGCAATTATTGGAGTATACAGTAGGATATCTGGGCTATTAAAAAAAAAAAGAACCTTAATAAACCCTTCCAATTTGAGTCAGGCATGGTGCCACAGGCCCATAATCCCAGCACTTTGGAAGGCTGAAACAGGAGGACTGGAAATCCAAACTGTACTGACTCAGCAAGCCTGAAAAAAAAAAAAAAAACCACTGGGAATATAACTCAGTGAAATACCTTGGATTCAAACTTAGAGGAAAAGGGGCTGAGAATGCAGCTCAGCGGGTACAGCCCTCAGCTGACAGGCATGAGGCTCTGGGCTCCATCACCAGTATGCCCAAAAGAAAAAGCACTCCAACAGAGGGCAACATCTTCTTTTCTTTGTCTTTTTTTGAGACAGGGTTTCCCTCAGTAGTCCAAGCTGACCTCAAACTCACTATGTAGCTCAGGCTGGCCTCTAAACTCACAGCAATCCTCCTGACTCAGCCTCCCAGGATAGTGGGATCACAGGTATGCTACCACGCCTAGTCTGGGAAAACATTTTAAAACTAAAAGATACAAGAGAGCTACAAAATAACTTTAGGAAAAAAACTGAAGGCTTTATTTGTTTTCATTATTTACTTATTTATTTATTCATTCATTCATTTATGTTTTGAGACAGGATCTCACTACACCATTCAGGCTGGCCTTGAGTTCACTTTGTAGCCCAGGCTGGTCTCGAACTTGCAACAATCCTCCTGCCTCAGCCTCCAGAAAATTGAAGGTTTTAAAGTAGTTCTGATTAAAAACTGCATGGCTAGCCGGGCGTGGTGGCGCACACCTTTAATCCCAGCACCCGGGAGGCTGATGTAGGTGGAGCGTTGTGAGTTCGAGGCTGGCCTGAGCTACAACGTGACTGCAAGGCCGGCCTGAGCTACATAGTGCGACCCTGCCTCAAAAAACTAGGACTGGGAGTTTGGCTCAGTGGCTTAAGCACCTGCCTGGCAGGCATGAGGCTGTGAGTTCGATCCCCAGTGCCACAAAAAAAAAAAAAAAAAAAAAAAAACCTGCATGGCTTTCTGTGTGTGTGTGCTTGTGTGTACACATGTACATGAGTGTGCATAGAGGGAGTGGTGGTGATTCTGACAGATATGTCACGTAAGATTTTTCTAAAAGAAGAGCTGAGAAATATTTTGCTCTTTTTACAGTATAATGAGGAAAGACCTTCCCAGGTGGATATTAAAAGGACTGTCACATAAAAGTACAAGTTTTTTTTTTTAATTTAAAACAGACAAAAGTATGAATAAGCATCTTAAGAATGTGATCAGAACATATAAAAACAAACTATAAAACTGTAAATCACTATAGCATTACGAGAAAATTAATTCTCCATAACACAAGAACTGACATTACAGCTGGCTGGTTTGTATACAGACAGCAAAGACACTCTTTAACATCGAAGCAAATGTAAATATGACAGCATCAAAAAACTACAATTAAAATTGCATTTGCCTCTTTTGCCCACCAGATGGGGCCTAGAACTCCAAAACTGAGAATTAGAAGCAGCCAGACCCTGCAATGCTAAAGCCCCAGACCCCACCAAAGCACGGCCCCATGTGGGGAAGGTGGGGACAGGGTGAGGGGAGAAGGGGCGGGGTGACTTACACAGCTGGAGGTCTTGTTTAGCTCCAGGCAGATACCGTGAGTTAATTTCACTTCTTTAATTCCTGTGCATTTGATTTCTCCCTGTATTAAAACAAAAACAAAGCAAACACACATGACCATCTTTGCTCTTCATTTTTCCCTCACTCCCTTTCCAGTTTGATTTCTGTGAGGCTCTTTAAAAAGTTTTAGAGAAAGGGACATTTTGAAAGGCATTAGGAGACTAGAGATTTTTCGTACAAACTGAGCATCTCCAATTCCAAAACCCAAAATCTGAAATGTTCTAAACTACCGAACTTTCTGAGTCAACACGATGCCATGAGTAGGGAAGTTCACACCTTGTTTCTGCAAAAAATTACTGAAAACTATTGTATGAAGTTACCTCCAGGCTGAGCGCATGAAGGTATCCTGTAAGACACACATGAATCTTGTGTTTTGACTTGAGTCTCATCCTCAAGGTATTTCATTATATATCTGCAAATATTTCAGATTTTTAAGAACTCCCAGCCCAAAACATTTCTGGCTCTGAGCGTTTCAGACAAGGGATACCAGCTTGTCTACACCTTCTCCCACCTTCACTATCCTCACCAATAATCAAGTTTTTTGTTCCCTGCCTGGACTTGCAGGAAGGTGACTATTTGCAATCTTGTAAACATTGGCTTGGATGACGCAGAGGTGGGTTGGGAGGGTCTTTTCCCGTTGTAGCTGTTTTCCCTTAACGCAACTACATACAGGCAGGAAGGCCATCTATGCAAACCAATAATGTGGTGGCCAGACTGACTCTATAGAGTCCTATGCTGTCTCTTTAAAAATAGAAACCTAGGCCCCTTACAGGAACTTAAACTCCACACCCTCAGCCTACTGACAGCCACAACCTCAAGACCAAGGAGAACAGGCTGAGGTCACCATCTCTGGTGCCCAGTTTTTGCCCCTGCCAATGACGTCCTCCAGGCTTCTCCATGCTTGGCACAACCACCAGACTCTCTCCCTTGGAGGAAACGAAGTTTGGCCTAAACGCCTTGGGAGAAACAGTCCCATTAAATAGGGGATGGATTCCAGACACCTATGGGTGACCGCTGAGATTGTCTTTTTACTTTGTGTTTTCCAAAACTGCAATGCTCTAGGCACACCTCAGCCTGCTACCGGGCTCCACCCCTTTCCTGGCTTTCTGTGCTTCCCGGCAATATTGAAAGCGTGCGTTTCCATGTAGATCCCCACGTGACCCAAATTTCCTGGCCGGTGGGAAGGAGGGGAGAGAGCTTGGTTGCACAGATGAAGTGAGGGGCATTTCAGGCCCCCATTCACCTCACCTTGACGACACTTGGGGCAGGAGAAGACGATGTGGAGAGCTGGGGGAGTGACGTCACCACAGGGCTGCTGGTGGTAGATGAGTCACTCGAAACATTGACGGGTGGTGTGCTGGGCCTGGAGGTCATGTTTGCAGCAGAAGTATTCGCTGGGGTTGTGAGCTCTGTGGTGGTGAGCACCGTGGTGTCCACAGAGGTCCGTGACGGGATGGAAGAGTTTGTGGGTTCAGAGAAACCCACGGTTCCAGAGGTAGAAGTGAAGTTAACTGCAGTCCCTAAAATAGACCGAAACCCATGCACATAAACATATGAACACACACATGACCAGACCACCTCCGTTTGGGGTGGGGGTGTGGACATCTTACCCAGAAATGGAAGTGCGGGGCACTAACAGTTACTTCATGTCCTAACCCAAGCAGAGCCCACTCAAGCCAGCTCTCAGAACCATGGCTGCAATCTAGAATTTATTCCACAGTCCCCACCTCCACCCCCGGACTCTGAAGAGATCCAGCTGCTGCTTTATTTACCCGAGAGAAGCCAAAGACAGGCCCAGTCACCTGTCCGCAGAGCCCTCATCCGATCTTTATTTTATTCCAACCGAGCTCGGTGTGAGAGGAGAGGTACAGGGAACGTGACCCTTCAGGGTCAGCTGCCAAAGCACTGGCGGGAGGAAGCTGTCATGACAGGATCATCGCAAACCTACCTCAGGGTTCCCTAAGCATGAAACTCACACTACTACCAAGGATGCTTCCGTCTGTGGGAGGGGAGCAGCCTGCAAACCAAACCCTCTCCAGGCTTTGCTCATCGCTTTACGACGCGAGGCCCAACTGCCTTTACCTGAGATGGTGACGGTAGTCTCCATGCTGTCCGCAGGGTCATGCTGGGAGGTGGTATTTCCAGTTGTCGTTCGTATTGTGGTTTTCTGGAGGGATACACTGGTGGGAACAGGTGAAGATGATACATTCAAAGGGGTCCTCTCCGTGGTACTAGTAGTCAGGTTGCCATTTGTGAAGCCAGAGGCTGTAGGAAAACAGGGAAGGAAGGAAGGTCAGAATGCACACCTTCCTGGAGTCTCATGGTGTCACTTGATTCAATCTCTTGATTACAGGTAGAACATTTCCTGGGGCCAAGCAACAGAGCAGCAGCAAGAACATCTTCCTGGATGGCAGACTAATTTCCTATTGCTCGGTTTTTCCTAAGCAAATAGGAAAGTAAAAAATTACTGGCATGTGAGTGTCTGGTGTGGTTTTGTTTTGTTTTGTTTTGTTTTTTCAAATGGGGAAAAGTTGTAAGCAACAAAATGAAATGTAATAGGATAAATGATATATGCACTTGATATACTATAATCATTACGTAATCATACACATAATCATCGCAAATAAAAATTTAGGAAAACTAGCAAAATGCAAATATGAGGCAATGCTCATAATGCATTTAGTGAAATACTAAAAGTTTAAAATTACATTTGCATAAATTTTGCAAAGATTGAAAAGGCAAGGAAGGATGTGTTTCTATTTTCCTTTTGATGTCTCTCTTTGGTCACTCTCTGCCTGATATATTAACTCTTGGAGTAATCGCACTCTTCATAGCTTAGTATCTTTAATCTCCTTAAAAACATCAATCTTCCTACATCTTTTTCATTCCCAAACCCCTCATCCTTTTCTTATGACTTCCAGCCCATTCTCCTTCCCTTTTGTTGGATTCGCTCAGTTGTAGCAAGCAATCCGAGTCGTTTTTGTTTTTACGCAGGGTCTTGCTATAGAGTTCTGACTGGCCTTGAACACACTGTGTAGCCCAGGCTGGCCTCAAACTTGTGGTGATCCTCCTGCTTCTGCCTCCTGAGTGCTGGGATTGCAGTTACGTACCACCTGGCCCAACTTCTGATATTTCTTTTCAGAAGCCTTGACTTAGAAATCCTTCTGATGGACTAGAAAATGGAAGGCCTTGTTTCTCATCAAAAGTGGAGAGAAGATAGCACTGTTTCAGCTCCACCAGTAACTATGGGATTCAATGTCATGTGCCTCAGTTTACTTAGCTCATAAATAAGGGTCTTTTCTGCCTACCATACACAGATCATTGGGAAAATCAACGAGGTAACAAATGCTAAATTACTATGGTGCAATGTTCCTGATCGAGTCAGTCTCCAGAGCTTTATGACTCCCTTCCCCTTTCTCCCACCATCTTTAGAGTCAGGGAAAAGACTTTCACTTCAAGCCTGCACCTTACAGGGCCCACATCCCGCCCTGCTTCCTGTGAGGATGACCTTGTCTTGAGACCTCACCATGGGGACCAGAAGTCCTGGAACCTCTTACTCAAATGGCTCTGTTCTCACATCCAGCACCTGTGTGGACCTTCTGTCCCAGTTCTTCCTTCCAAAGCAAACCCCAGGAGCGAACAGCAGCTCTGGCACCTGTGTCCCGATGCACAACAGTGGCCAGGGGTCAGCTGCTTGCAGGGAGCAGGGTCAGCACTCAGGTGTGTAGCTGGGGTGTCCTGGGCATGCATGCAAGGTCCCCCAGAGTCTGGACCACAGCTGAAGGTGGAAGCACCAAAGGGCAGTAGGCTGGGGCCAGGACCCATCTCTTTCAGGTCAGTCACATGATACTCTGAATTCCAAGGCTTTGAGAGGCCCACATTCAAACCTGGCCTTCCAAGTGGCAAAAAGGTAGAAGATCATCTCATCCATCAGTCAGCTGGCCTGACCTGTAACTATGGCCAGGTAGACACAGAGCAGCAGGGTCTCCGCTGCACGCCGGCATTGGGCCCTGAAGAGACTATGGGTAGCCTTGTTATCCGGAGTTGATCCTACAGTGCCATCTGCCAGGAAAGGCCCCAGGGCCCCAGGATACCCCCAACTTTGTCTCTAAATTCTCCCCATTGACATCTAGGTCTGTGGTTTTGCCACTGGTTTTCCCGGTAAACAGTAGCACAGAACGAACCCTCATCCCCCTCAGCATCAATTAACCTGAGATGCAGAAGGCGCCCCCTGCAGGTGGTGACAGGGTCTCACTCTCTCGCGACCACCCTCCTCCCCGATCTGCTGCAAGGAAGCTGATACTAACGGCCAGAGCAGCAGCCACAGCACAGTACATGTCAGGTGAATAGGAGGAAGCAGTGACATTGCTGTCTCTGTCTTAGAGATGAGGAACCAAAGCTGCCAAAGTGTGGGGTAAGAGGGAAGGGCATAAATCAGTCAGGCAAGGGGCGATGGACAGTGATGCTTAGCTTAATCTTGAGTGGATGTTGCAAAGGAGTGAGGCTGGGTCAGAACTGCTAGGGATCAGGGTGTATCCCCCAACCATTGGAAAGGATGGGTGAGTGCCCATGTGGCTTAGATGGGAGATGGGTCAATCAAAATAAAATAGCTGGAGAAGTCAACCTAGGCCACTTCCTTCTTGAGATAAGAGTAGCCATTCCCCTCTGACTCTGAGATATGAATTTATTTTGGAAGCAGGTGGCGGTAACCTTTGGACACTGGATTAAAAGATCATGCTATCAGGGCTTGGTTCCAAGTCATCCCAGGAATCCCTCCTCTTCTGCCCGCGTTCTCCCTCCTCTCCTCAAATACTTCAGTTCCTGGGAATCCCATCTGGCTCTGTCTGGCCCAACCCTCTTCCCTCTCCAAAGGAAGCTGGGCCTGGCTGAGATGATGTCATGCTTTGAACCCCCTCCCTCAAGGGGCCTCCTTCACCCAGACAAACACTTGTGAACTCTTCCAGATGTAAAGGAAGACCTGCTGCTAGTTCTGAGGACAGAGGTGCCTGTTCCAGAAGAATGAAGCAATTGTGGCTCCGACCAGCTGCCGACCTGCTGGGGCTGGGGATGCAGCAGCCTCCTCCCTCCCTCAACAGGGCCAGGCATGGAGGAGAGGGGAGCAGGACCTGTCTGCAAGCCAAAAGGAAACTCCATCCTCAGATTCGCTGCTTGGAGCCTAGGGTGAGCAGAGAGAGAACTTCTAAGATACTGGAGTAATGGGACAATAGGGGGAAGGCAGAAAGAGAAGGCTAAGGGACAGGCCAAGTGTGAAATGGCATAGAACACAGGACACCAGGGCCAAGGGCTGACGTGGGCTCCATTTTATAGACTCAGCAGGTGAACAAGTGGGTCTGGAAGGCCCACCAGGCAAGACCGATCGCTTCTTCCCATACACACGCATGGCCTACAATTGTCAAAAACTGCCTTCCTTTGTATCTGAGCTTCTGACCCTCCAACTCTGAAGGGGTAACAGCAGCCTACAGTCAGGGAGACCCTGTCGGATGCACAGGGCCGAGGAGCAAACCACCACTCCACCCGGCTCTCAACAGGAGCACCACTCACCCCAGCCCTGCAGAGAACTAGGATGACTGACGGCTAAACAGAGGCTGCCTCAGTCCATTCTCCTAAGCTGTGACACCGAAGGACTCATGGTGACCCTAGTTATCCCGACACAGTCTCATCTCTTAAACTTCAAGTAAGGGAGAAGGTGAAAGTACCCAGATATCAGCAAAAAGAGATTCTAAGAAGCCAAATGGAAGTCACAGAATGCATGTACTAAAATTCACGCATTGGTCACTACAGTACTGTGGAGAGGCCCATACAATCTGGTAAGTGTGGGGATCTGATATCCAAGCCAAAGCTGAGTTAGGAAGAGGCTATCAGAAACAAATAAAAAGTAGCAGCTAGAAACTAAGAAATCAAAATAAATGAAAAACAGACGTAAACGCCTAACGCACACTGGTCTGGAATCGTTTACCAGAGAAGTGAATAGATGCACACACCTTGCTAAGCATTAACAATGTCACTAAATTGCGAGGCCTTTGCACTGAGCTAAAACCCCAATCCTTTTATTCTTTTGGGACAAGGTCTTGCTAAGTCGCTAAGTTGGCTGAGCTGCTCTGAACTCATGACCCTCCTGCCTCATCCTCCTGAGAAGCTGGGACTTTAGTGAGCATTGCCACGCCTGGGCTTGGCATCACGAGAATCGCTTGACTAAAGGAGGCCTGGATGTCTCAGGCAGAAGGCCTGAGAAACAAGGGCTTCCATTCTGCAGGCAGACATACTCTGGAGGCTGAGGCAGGAAGATTGCTGCACATTTGGGGCCAGCCTGAGGTACACAGTAAGACCCTGTTTCAAAAAGACAAAAAAAAGAAAAGAAAAACAAAACCCAAAGCAAAAACAAACAAATGCTTCTCTTCCAAGTTGCATGACCTTGGGAAGTGGTCTTAGTTCATCTTTGTAAACCTCACCTAGGAGGGGGTTATTAAAAGTAGAGCCTACCTCTCCTAGCTGTTGAGGACCCAAATCAAGACGACCATGCAGTGAGCCTATCTGGGAACTGATCAGGGCCCCGTGGCCCCAGCCCCTTCCTTTGCTTCCCAGACAGCTGCAGACTTATCTCGAGCTTCCATCTGGCACCCGGCACAGATGCGGCTTCCTCAGGATGGCGCTAAGGGTCCCCGTAGATGGCTTACTCCGGAGCGCCCTGCGGGAAGGCGGGACAGGGGGCAGGCGGGCAGCACCGCGCTGCGTGTGCTCACAGAGCCTCGGGCTCATTCTGACCCTGCTTAAGCGGAATTTCGTTAAACTGGGGCTGTCCAGGAAACATGACCAGGAGGAACAGACTTCTACAAAGTGACCAACTACAAGTCATGGAACAAATCCAGCCCAGGGCCAGTGAGAGAAGTGTTACAAGACAAAGGAGAGCAAGCATCAGAAACCACACGTGGCTCCCAAGACCCAAAATATTTACTATCTGGCCTTGACACCAAAAGTTTGCTGACCTTGACCTGAAAAGGAATTCAGAGAGGGAGAATAAATGACTTTCTCCAAGATTCATCTCACTTAACATATGACGTGCATTTTTCCTTCTTAGACACCAGTGTAGGCCGAGGCCCTTGCTCAGTCCTGGGGGAAGCACAAAATCAGAGTCGACTCCAACCCTTCCCTGCAGTGGGCATTAGTGTCACTGCAATTTAAACAACTCCCTCGAGGAGTTTATAACCCAAGGGCCCCAGTGGTCTTTAGGAATTTTCAAGTAGGACCAGATTAAAATTGTGACAATCCTGGGCCAGGGATTTGGCTCAGCAGTGTAAGTGCCTGCCTGGCAAGTGCAAGGTCATGAGTTCGATCCCCAGTACTAAATAAACAAACCAACCAAAAACTGTGACAATCTAAGTCATAGAATTAACACAATGGCTAGAAATTACAGGAAGGCCAATTCCATTACAATACAAGGAGGAAAAGCCAAATGTTATTGTTTCTTAAAAAGATGAGCTGCTTTGGGGGATTCAGTGAGCCTCCCCTCCCGCCACCTGGAAGTGTTCCTGTTAGGAGTCCTTTCAATCCTGAGTCCAGCATGAATTTGAGTCATTTTGGAACTAAGGGCTGGGTGGGTACCTTTCTCAGTTTCAGAGGCTGAACTGGGGTGAGAAGAGGGTAAACCAAGTGTCCTGTCCACTCCTGGGCCTGTCCAGGGTCCGATTCCTCTTGTCCTGATCCCATCCACACACCGTATCCCAGGGCTATTCAATATCCTTTAGACTCACAGGTTGCCTACTTTTCTCCCACATGCCTCTTCCCCAATGTCCTCCTGCCCCTAACTTCCTAGGTCGAGGTCCAAGGCTTCCCTGTCCTGCACCACTGTACTGGAAGCTCACCAAGCACCCCTGCCACACCAGGCCGGTGTGTGGAGCCACGAGAGCTCGGAGGAAGATTACAGGGCAATGCAAAAGAAAACAGCATCACCTTGACATGTGAGGCATTTTGCCTGCCCCATAAGGAAGCTATGCTGAAGGAATCTCCAAGCCAGTTCTTTTCCACCACCTCCTCCTCCTTCCTCCACTTCTTTCTCCCTGGCTCCAGAGCCCCTCACTCCTGTCACCTGGGTCCCCCCAAACATAAGGTCCACTTTGTCATCCACAGCAGTTTGGCCTCCAGTGAGCCCTTGCACATCATGGTTTGTTCAATTTTCACTCACCGACCCACTAACACATTTTCTTAAACAATGGAGCCAGCTACTTAGAGGTGGCACTCCCCACGCCACCCCCCGCCGAGAAGTATACGTTTTTTCTTTATTTTTTTTTCTCAAATCAGGAAGGAGCAGACTTCCCCCTTAAGCCAGTAGGTCTTTTCCTTTACGCATGAAGGGAAGTGATTCATTCCCTGATGAGGTCCGGCATGCAAGTCCGCTCTGCCTGCCTATTTGGTTCTCCACCCTTCCAAGATGCATCTTTGTTCTTATAGCACAAAATCTGGGCCCCTGAGACTAAATATCGTAGAGAATGTGTTTTTATTTCTTAAGCTAAGGAGGGAAGAAAATGTTCTCATTACAGAAGTCAAAACCTCAAAAATATGGAAATTCTGCCCTGAAGATTATTTCTCCTGGAGGGTGGTTTTTGGTTCTATTTTCCATACTTTCGTATTTGTAATTCTCCCTACTGTAGGACATTTAATCAGAGCAACTGAAGTCAGCAAGAGGGAAGCCCCAGTACCCTGAGTCCTGGTGGCCTGCCCAGCCCTGAAGCAAGCCAAGCCCAGGCCCTCCAGCCCAGGGCCAAAAGGAAACCATGCAGTCAGACCATTCGAAGTGGGATTTGTTCCTCCCGATACTTGTTTTTGTAGGACTCTGCTCCTGAGTTTATCTGCCGTAGTTTGGTACTTCTTGCCCCAGTTTTTGGAGACAAAGACTTGGAAAGGAAGGACATGAGGACAAGTGAATGAGGAGGTCCAGGAGGAGGAGCCAAAGGGATAAGAAAGGCCAAACAGGAATGCTGCGAGAGACAGCAGCTTGCAAAGGTTGTGCCTGCTGGGTTGGTCTTACAAGGGGGAGTCCTGGTGACCCGTGAATTAGTCAGAGGTCCCCAGGGCTTCTCCTCCTCTGCGATGTCGCCATGTGGCAGCAAGTCAAAGGGTGGAGTCCTCTCCCCTCTGGAAAATAGCTGATAAAATTCTTTTCCCTTTTCTTTTTCCCCCTCTTACATATAGCCCCAGACAGGATATGGGTGTGGGGTCAACAGGCACGAAGGACTCAAAGAAAGAAAAGAAATATGACCGTGCAGGCCTGGGGTATTGTCAGGTGAGGGGACAGACTGGCCTTTGGAGAAGAGATGCCTTGAGCCTGATGAAAGGGACTTGATAATTCCTCACAGGACTGTCCCCGTGGGGCTGTGCAGCACTGCCTGGTGGACCCCAGCCCCGACCCTGACTCTGACCTACCTCTACCCTCACCCTCTACAAAAAGAGCCCATGCCAACATCTAACAGGTACAGAAAAGAGATCTCCCCAGGGCAAGCTCCTTGTTGGGGTAGTAACAAAAAAAACCACAGAATTCCTTTCTGCACTGAATTTCCCAACAATCACAGAATCCACTTTTTGCAATGCCCACTGATTGTGTTTCCAGGGACAGCACTCATTTCATTTGCCCCACAATGCACCCCAGGTCAGAAAACAACTCCTAGCCTTAGGAAACAAAACAGATCTAAACAAAAAGCCCTTGGGAGTGCTTAGGGAAGGCGCAAAGCTAGAACTGGCCCAAGTCATCTGGCAAGATTGGGCCCAGAGATCCATGTCCCACCCTTGGCTCTGACACTGAGTCTGTAAAGTTCCAGTATCTCTGCCCAGTTTTGCAGAAGCTGCTGCTCTTCCGCCCCAACCCCGGCAGGCCAAGGTGAGACTGCAACTGCTCCACTTGAGAAAGTAGGGGAAGGGTGCACCTTGCAAGGACCTGGCCCAGTCATCAAGAGCTGTGCAGTCAAAGGAGACGGTGGCATCGGTTGGGCATCTGAGCCCAACACCCACTCAACCAGCTTGGGTGCACAGACTCGCACCCATGGTAGGGCTCAAGCCCTCGGCAAGAGCTTCATCCTGTCTCAAAGGACATGCCCTGCACTGCCACACAGGCCACCCAAACTTCACTCAGTGTCCTCCAGCCACAGCCATCTGTCCGTGGACATTTAGCAGAGGAGACTGATGGTAACATAGGCCGGCAGGCGGGTCCAGCTCACTCTGCAGGTCCACTGATAGATGAGTGTAGGAAACTGGCAGCCCTGGAGGGCTAGAAGCAAAAGAGGGCAGGTTTTAAAATTCCAAACCTCTAGGTGCAGAGAGATGTTAGCATCCAATGTGCCTATTCCTTTTTTTTTTTTTTTTTTTCCCACAGTGAAATTGGGTTTAAGAAATAGGTGTAGGTGTGTGAGCTGGGAGTGCCCTAACCTGTCCACTAGCTTTAGAACCTGGCGGGGGCCGGGAAGAACACCTCAGAAGGTAACAGGTTTGAGTCTGTGCAGGAATCTGAGTAGCGGCAAGAAGAGGGAGGCGGGTGTAGACCAAATCCTACCACCTCCCCTCCCGGAGGATCTGTGCGGTACTTACAGGGGCGATTCCAACTTAGCTTTCTAATCTTGACCAAGGCTTCCTCCCCCTGGACGGTTCTTCATCCCAAGCTCCTCTGCTCACCTCACTGGGCCTTTTCCTCCTAGCCTCAGGGGTGTGGGACTCTGCGCCCCGCCCCTGGTTGGCTTCCCTCGCGTCCCTTAATGTCCACTCTGGGCTCCAGGATCGTGAGGGACTGTGGGCACCTGGCTCCTCCCCAGCAACCCACTCCCCTCTGGGCCGCTGCTTTCGGAGTCAAGCAGCAGCCGCAAAACTTCTCTGCTGCTTCTCTCCGCCCCCCTCCAGGTGCTGGCTCCAACTGTGCACCTTTGGCACTGAGCGCCGCTGGCATCTCCAAAGCGTATTATTCTAGTGCACCGCTGCGAGCCCGAGCTCATTCTCCCGCCGCGGTGGGCGTCCCTTCCTTCCCACCTCCCCCGTCCCCCGTCCCCAGGTGAGGCTCGGGTCGCGACCGGGCGGCCGTGGGCGGGCGGGCGGCGGCGCGTGGGCGTGGGCGTCGCCGAGGTCCCTTCCCGCGCGCCCCAGCCCGGCTCCCCGTACTCACGCAGCAGGCTCAGCAGGCAGAGCGCCGCGCAGACCCACGGCACCCCGCGCCCCGCGCGCGCGCTCCTGCGGGCCAGCATCCTTCCGCGCCGCGGCCGCCCGGGAGGAGCAGTGCAGAGGCCGCGCGGCCCGGTCGGACGTCTATCGCGCCCCTCCCCCGGGAGGGGCCGGGGGTGGGGGCTGCAGCTCCCCTCCCCTCCTCCTCCTCCTCCTCCTCCTCCCCTCGTCTGGGCGAGGCCGGCCCCTCGCCTTGGCTGCAGCTGACCGAGCTCCTCCTTTAGTCCCGAGGCGCGGCGCGGGAGAGGGGGGCGGGGAAGGTGGAGATGGGGCGCCCGGGCGCCTGGCTCGGCTTTTGCGGCGGCCCCCAGGGTCAAGCTGGACCTTGCCTCGCTTAACCCTGGGTCCGCCTGGTCCCCGCCGCGCGCCTTTCCTCCTGTCTGCATTTATTTTCAACTTTTAACCCTTGAACAATGACTCTCTTGGGGAAGGAATCACCGTGAAGGACTGAGTTTATGAATGGGAGCATTCTGATCGCCAGGTAGAATTCACCACAAGCCCGGTGCGACTCCTTGAATGCTCGTGGCTGGCGAGGCCCCACTGAGATGGTGAGCCGGACACATACTTGACTCTGATCATCCGTTAGCCATGTCCATCCCATCCTCGCAGACTTCTTTCCCACCCTTTCCTGCAAGATCTTCAGTGCTGGATTGATCTGGAGAATTCTTACCTCCTGTAACTGACCATATCTATTATCTACCCAACAGGATTGAGGGAAGGAATGACCTCCACCACCTGAGAGGAGGAACTCCTGAAACGCCTGGGAAGCCCTCTCTGTTCAGCTCCTCTTCAGCCCCGGTCCAAACTGCTCTCTCTTAAGGAAAAGGACTGGGGGGTGTTGAATATCCAGTGTGCTGAGTTCCTGTCCTGGCTCCACATTATGGAGGAGTGAAACCTTGAACCAAAGAGAGAAATTAGGAAAAACTCCCACTTTTCCCGGGAAGGAAGGCTGGAGGGGAAAGGAGTCAGGCTGGGCAGATCTCGGCACCTCCTATCTGGTGGGAAAACGTACACTGATTCCTGACAGTCAAGTCAGATAGAAATTAATACAGAGTCAGAGAGGGACGGGGCTGGCAAGGAAGCCAGCAGAAGGAATAAAGATGTCAGAACTGTGGCTGGAGACGTATCTGAGGAAAACCAGGCCTCAAGATAGAGATGATATAGCCAGGCCTACGCACCTCCCCTGAGCGATAAGTAGTTAACTTGAGATTGTATCATGATTATCACCACCTGGTCCAGGAAGCCTACATGGGCATCAGTCACCCTGGAGCTCTGCAGTGACAGGCCACGCTAAGGGCTGTGTGGATCCCCCAGTCTCAGCACCCAACTCTGGCATCCTCACCCCAGCTTCCCACAAGCACAGGTTCTGGCCACTGGGAAAGTTCACTCGGACCCAGGCCAGATAGAGTAGAGCTATTGTAGAAGATGACCTGGGCACCTCTCCTTCAATGCAGAACAATTGCTTCAACATTAGCTAAAGTGAGTCTTATTTCCATGTGCTGATATGTACAGAACTGGCTATACCATTTCTTTTTATCATCAATTGACTCTAAACAATGCGAATAAGGCTAGCTGAGGTACTGATGTGTCACCCTTAGGACCAGCTGACAGTTTCTTGTTTCCTTGCATAATACTCCCTGTAAAACAGTTGAACACAGCAGGATGGCAGAGCCGGATAGCTCCAGGGCTGTCAACTGGGTAAGAGCCTCAAAATAAGAGGATATGATTTCCCAGGGTATAAAAGTTTACATATCAGAAACTGAAGCAACAGCCCCTTAAATTCATTCATATGCTACCCCAATCTAGTTATGCAGACTGGTCTTTCTGCATATCTTTCTCCCTGCACATTGCAGAGGAGTTTGACCTCCACCTGGCTAGCTCAGCTCACCTTGCTTGCATCCTCACTGTCACTCATCCTTGACCCACACCTTTCTTCACAAGAGAATAAATTCTGGGAGAGGCCTTGGATTAAGGCCTTTGTCCATATATGCTCACTTGGATTGGATTTAGGACCCCTTGGCTTCCCATAACGTTGAATATATATTGGTGTCTTTACTCTCAATTTGGGTTGCATTGGAGGTGGTAGATTGGAATTAACTTGCCAATAAATTTTCTATGGGATTAGAAGTATAACTTTCCAGATTGTGAGGTAGACCAGAAAAGGGATTACAATATTTGGATTACAATAAGCTACCATGATTCTCCAGAGCACTTGTCTTTTTGGACTGCATGCCACACCTTTGGGTCCTACTCCAACGCCTAAGCCATTGCTAGAAGAGGTTGTGGGCCGCACTAACCACAGAGGATATAGCAGAATATACCAAGCAAGAGGGTCTCTCAGGCCCTTCATAGACCTTTATAGGTTATCACCTCTCTACTACTAGTCACTGCGTGCTTCAATCCCACCCCACTGCAAAATACACACACTCCACATCAATTTAAAAACAGGCCCTCATCCCTCCTTAAGTATAGATTATTGATGTGAAAAAAAAGTCTCAGTTCATTTTCTTTTGCTATAGGAAGTACCTGAGATTGTGTAATTTATAAAGAACAGAGGTTTATTTTGACTCCTGAGAGATGCAAGAGCATAGGCCATGTGCATCTCCTTGGCATCTGTGAGGGCCTCCTTCCTATTACAATGATAGATGAAAAACGTAACTCCTGACCTGTTAGGTCTTCATATATGCCGAGCTTATGGTCTCACAGCATCATCGAGGAATGAAGTTGCCAATCAAAGGAGGAAGTTAGGGAAGTTTTATTGGAAATAAGGGGAGAAGAAGAGCTCCTGAATTTTCAGGAGGGGTCTCAAGTGGTGGCCACCAAGGCCTTTGGTCAGGGGATAATTCATACAGCAAAATTACGGTAGGGATAGAATGTGGGTCAAATTAGGTAGCTAATATTGATCCAGTAGGGCCACAAATCATCCATCATATAGCAAAGGTATATGGAAAGATCAAAGGAATTTTTGGAAAGGGGAAGGAGTGTTGGTCAGGTGTTTTGCTCATCCACTGCAAGGAGCAGACGCCTATCAGGTGAACCAGGTAGTGCTAATTACAGTATAACCTCAAACTGCTGTTTTTCTCTAGGGAGAGGAGGCATGCGGGCCTGGGCTATTGTTTTTCTGTCCTGAGGCCTGGTTCTTTTCCAATTTGCCTTAAGCTATAACTCACATGTCTCTAGTTTTTGTGCTGACTTCCTTGAAAGTCCAGTCCCACTCTGACTGTATATTAATTCCTGTGTAACTTAGCTGTCTGTAATAATAACATGGACAAGAGTATCACATGGCAAGACAGACCTCACATTTATAGCAAAGCCACTCCTTCAGTCACCAGTTAATTCTTGAATATATGCATGGTTTTCTCTCCAAGAGCTCTGGTGCCCCAACCATCTGGCAAAGGTACCACCTCTAAATCTGAATGTATTTGGGGATTAAGTTTCCAACATGTGAAATTTGAGGGACACATTCAAAACATAGAAGTAAAAGATTTTGATAATTCTGAGTTTTAAAAAATATTCTTCATTTTGTCCTTGTAATATAAACCTTATTGTATATATATAGAACTATTAAAGAGTTGAACTGTAATTTTTTTTTTTTTTTTTTTTTGCGGCACTGGGGATTGAACTCACAACCTCGTGCCTGTCAGACAAGCCCTTAAGCCATTGAGCCAAACTCCTTGTCCTAGTTTTTTGAGGCAGGGTTGCACTGTGTAGCTCAGGCCAGCCTTGTGTTCGCGTTGTAGCCCAAGCCCGCCTCAAACTCACAATGCTCCTCCTACCTCAGCCTCCCGAGTGCTGGGATTAAAGGCGTGTACCACCATGCCTGGCTACTGGACTGTAATTTATAGGTTGACTAAGTTTATCTTTTGTAGGCACTTAATGAACAATTTGTTGATTTTCATCTTTCCAGTTTCATATTTTGGAAGTAAGATTTTTTTCCCATGTGGCTGACTTTTTGGAGGGTCTTGGAAAGTGCTCAGGGTTTGATTTCAACGTTGCAGGAAGGGATCCTTGCTGGTGGGGGTGTTAGTTTGCTGGGAAGACGCAATGAGAACCTGCATTCTATAGGGAGTCCCTTCTTTCCTCTTTCTGCCTGCCAGTCTCCCTCCAGTGCCTTTTGGCAGAATCAAACTGGAAACCAGGATGGGCGTGGTGGTACACGCTTTTAATCCCAGCACTCGGGAGGCTGAGGCAGGAGGATCATTGTGAGTTTGAGACCAACCTGGGCTACAAAGTGAGTTCAAGGCCAACCTGAACTGTATAATGAGACCCTGTCCCAAAAAGTAGGGCCAGAGATTTAACTTAGTGGCCTAAGTGCCTGTCTGGCAGGCCCAAGGTTGTGAGTTCAATCTCCAGTACCAAAAAAAACCAAAAACCAAAACAAAACAAAAAACCTGGAAACTGGCAGACGAGGATCTGGGAAATGTGGCGTGTGGACTCACAGCCCCACCTTCCCGTGGGAAGTTACCTCAGTGCAGCAGCTGCCTCCCTGAGAAGCAGGCTTTTAGAGAGGACATGAACCAGAAAGACTCGGACCACATTGTAAAGATCAAATCACAAAGCTTAATTCATAAGTCCCTTTAAAACACTCATCTAGAACCAAGAGGCAAGAGTTGGAGGTGGCTAACAGCCTGAAAGGACCACATTAGCTGCGTCTTGTGTTTCCCTCTAGGGTGATCTTATCATTTTGAGGACCAGAGTGGAGATGGAGGAAGACACTTGGAATCCATCTGTGGTTGCTTTATTGTGAGGTACAAGGGCGAGAAGGCCTGGCCTTAGGTCCACTCACATTGCTCATCAGTGTTGTGGGCAGCCACCCCTCTGCCAGCACTTCTGGGGCAGAGGACATAGGAACCAGAATGCTGTCACCAACACATAATGACATGGTTGTTGGTACGGGGGTGGCACAGTCTATATCTTGGAACTCATAGCTTGCTTTTTCTGCCCCCTTTTACCTGTCGGTAACACTCTAGTGTATTTCACCCTTTTGCAACACATTCCATTATTCCATTTTTATGTGTGTTATAGGTTACTGACTTACTATTTTCATCATGTCTTCTGAATTCTACCTGTCTCATGAGTTGCTTGCTTATGTATTATCTGTAGTTATACTAGTCAGCTATCATTGCTGGGACAAAGTACATGACAAATGTAATTTAAAGCAGAAACCCTTTGCTTGGGCTCATGTTTCAGTCCATGGTCTGCTGGGTCCGAGGGAGAAGCATCTCGGTGGAAGGACCTGGCAGAGGAAAGCTGATCCGCTCGTGGCAGCCAGGAAGCAGAGGAGAGGAAGATCCAGAGAGCAAGGGGTCAGTGGCCAGACACAGACTCCAGGGTCACACTCCCATGACCCACCCAGACACACTCAGAGGTGTGCTTTACTAATATGATGGTGTCTCGTAAGCCAGTCAAATTGACAATCAGAATTAAACATCATGATAGTTAAGAAATCCAATGAGCTCTACCTGTCCTGTTTGCTTTCCTTGATCTCTGTGGCAGAACTGAACGTCTCAGGTAGTCGAGCAAACACTTATTATACCATAGTCTGATGGAGAGGAGCATGGAAGGGTGAGGTTGGGGCTCTGGTGCTGGGAGCTCTGTCCATCAGTCAACAAATGCATCCCACTGCCTTTGCCGTGTCTTTACTGTAGCTTTCACCAAGTTCTAGTACCCAAAGGACAAATTCTCTTTAGAAGCACCTTAGCTATTGCTAGTTTTTTATTCTTCCATACTTAGTGATAATCTTTCCAAAGATTCCTTTCCAAAATAGCTTTTTGGATTTTGACCAAAATTGTCCCACATAGTAATCTGGGGAGAACTGAATCCTTCATTCAGCAAACTGGCCGTATACCTCCCTTATTTGAGGCTTCTTTAAAGTTTATGGTTTTCCCTTTAGTGGTTTCAGCTTATCTTTTGTTAGATTTATTCCTTGGTAATTGATGTCCTGTAAGACTATTGTAAATATTATCTTCTTTTTAATTACTTTTGTTGCTGATATGTGTAAGTACAATTCATTACTTTCTATTAATCTTGTATTAAGCTAACTTGTCAAATTCTCCTATTATTTCTAAGTATTTATAGATTCTTTTGGGTTTTATATGTAAATGATTATACCAAGTGCAAATAGTGATAATGTTGTTTTTCTTTCCAATCCTTCTACCTCTGTTTTGTTTTTCTCAAGTTAATGTACTGGCAAGAACACCCAGGGGTGAAATATGTAATAATTCCACACATCCTTGCCTCCTTCTAGATTTTCAGGGGTAAACTTCCAATGTTTCTAACGTTTACATATTTGCTTACTTTTTTTATATGTGCCTTTTACTTGCTCAGGAAATTTCCTTCTATTCCTATTTTACTAAAATATGTTTCTTTAGTAATAGACTTACTATGGTTTTTCAATTGCATTATTTATGTCTATTAAAATGCTATTGTTTCTCTTTCAATAGGCTAGTATGTGAATTACATGAATGGATTTTCTTTCTTTACTTTTTAATGACAATGGGAATTTATCTTAGGGTCTCTGCACTGAGCTATATTTCAGCCCTTCCCGCCTTTTTTAAAAAAATATTGAGACAAGGTCTCCCAAGGTTTCTCAGGTGGGGCTTGAACTTGCAATCCTTCTGTTTCAGTCTCTCAATGTGCTGGTCTATAGCTCCATGCTCAGTCGTAGATTTGTAGTTCCCTACCATTCAACCAGTTTGCATATTTGAGTTAAACCCAAGTTTGTCAAGTTTTATTATCTTTTTTTACATACTTATAACTTAATTTATGAATACGATCCTCTATTTATGATTTTTTACTTCTATACTCATAAATGAAATGGGTCTGTAATTCTTCCTTTATCTCTTTGTCAATTGGTTTTGCTATTGGGCTTATGAAATCCTCATAAAAATATATTTAGAGTATTTTCCATTTTATATATTCTCAGGAAGAGTTTTTATGAGGTGGATGTCTTTTTTAAAAATGTGTTAGAACTTGCCTATAAAATTATTTGAGCTTGATATTTAATGTGGAACTATTTTTAATGGTGCTTCCATTTCTGAAATTGTCATGAAAGCTTTCAGATTTTAAAAAACCAGTAAATTTTGTCATTTTCCTAGGAAACTATGTACTTAACAAATTCTTCAAATTTTGGTTGATAAAATTTCAATTTGCTTGCTAATGTATACTTTATCTTGGGTATGTGACTTTTTCATTCATATTATTCCTTGTTTGAGACTCATTTATGTCTTTGTTTAAAAAAAAAAAAATTAAAAGAGGTGGGCGAGGTGGTGCATGCCTTTAATCCCAGCACTCCGGAGGCTGAGGCAGGAGGATCATTGTGAGTTTGAGACCAGCCTGGGCTACAAAGTGAGTTCAAGGCCAGCTTGAACTGCATAGTGAGACCCTGCCTCAAAAAGTAGGACCGGGGATTTAGCTGAGTGACCTAAGCATGTGTCTGGCAGGTTGTGAGTTCGATCCCTGGTACAAAAAAGAAAGAAAGAAAGAAAGAAAGAAAGAAAGAAAGAAAGAAAGAAAGAAAGAAAGAAAAACATTTAAATCACATAAGTTTCCAAACTGTTTGCCTATGGGTAAGTATGTACACACTCACAACTTCAAGGGGGTCCACAGTTGTCCTGTGTTGTGAACTTCCCTCTCTTGCACCGACAGTGGATTACACGTAACATTATAGTCCCTGTCTCCCTTGTTCCTATGTGCCTTGTTCCTGTGTACCGCGCATACATTTGTCTTCCACAGTCAGCACGTGTTCCTTTAACAAACAGAAAACCTTAAATAGTGCTTGTTCATGTGGGCAATGACTAATGATCGCAGCTCTTCCCTTTGCATCTATGGAGCACTGGGCGAGAGCGAAGTCTCTGAGGCGCTCTTTGAAAAAGTTCAGAAACTCACGGTGTGTGGCTTGCCAGTGTCCCGCCCTTCTGCAATTGGTTCTGCTTACTTCCCGGTGGCTGTTGTAGGCCTTCAGTAACCCTTTCTGATGCTGCAGGCCTGACTGCTTTGCACACAATGCTATCAGAGAGCATTTCCATTCCATAAAGCCGGAATACCAAAGCGGGGTCAGGATACCCTAGGGGTAGGGGTGCAATCAGGTCAGGAAAATTCCAAGATGAAGGGCTTGTGCAAGAGAGCTGACATACAAACACTTGGCAGAGTCTGTCTCCCTGGGAAAGTCTCTTTCTGGAGCTGTCTACTGGTGCATGTAGGGAAGGAATTTCCCTTACCAGAGGGTCCCGGAATCCTTTGTGAAGAGCTGGGTCTTCTTGTACGCAATACCAGATCCAGTTCACAGCTGATGGGCTGTAAAAGCCAGGGATACAGCAGCTTTTGTCCCTGTCAGCCTCAATGGAGTGTTTTAATGATATATATTTTATGGAAAGCAAACCCAAGAGAATGGCTATTTTTAATTCAGGGAAGGAAAAGGTGGTGGGAAAGGAAACATCTGTCCCAAACTATTCTCTTGAGCTTCATACAGAGGTCTCTTCTATTATGAAACCATCAAAAATAAAATAAGGTGTTTGGTTCAGTCTTGGCTCTGGAGGAACAGGCAGGGCATTCCTTGTCTGTTGTCTTCTGAGTTGGACCATGGCCTGCGAGGGACCAGCTCAGAAGCAGGACATGGGGAACCGGCTCACGGGCAGCCAAATTCCTAGGACATCTTGGACCCCTCCTAATTTAGCATCTTCATCCAAAACAGCCCCACCCTTTAGAGCTCACGCTTTGCAGACTCCTCAGCTGGGGGTCAGCAGAGGGCCCGCGCTGGGAGAGGGAAGCCTGCGATTGCCAGGCACTTTCCTTGGCAGTCCAGCTACTGCTCTCTGAGCAGAGTAGTTGTTCTTTCTCCTAGGGCAGCAAGAAAGTTCACATTGCCTCCAGATGTGCCAACCTCTTGCATGGCTAGATGGAGAGGACAGGGTCATGTGTGTGCCTGCAAAGTGTCAGAGGTATCCTCTCACCTCATCAGAAGGCTTAGCCAGCATTTCTGGGTACACAGAGCAAAGTCAGCTTCACCCTCCAGAGGCTCCAGATGGGGTTAGCAATGGGGGAGGCGAGGTTGCTGCACATGGTGCTCAGATTGTGAACTGTACAATCCGGGAGATTCGAAGAGCACAATGTCTACATCTATTCCAACGGATGGGGGTGGAGAAGGGGGAATGAGAGCTGTTGGCTGAAGAGCTCCCGGCCTTTCTCTTGGAAAACTGACCGGCATAGTCACAGTGCAGTTCTGTGTTTTTTTTGGTTTTTTGTTTTTTTGTTTTTCTCATTTTCTCTTATTTGATTTTTTTTTTTTTCTCTTTCCTGTTTTTGGCCAAAGACTAGGCCAGGAGAGGAATACGTTTTGTTTTCCAGATTGAGTAGAGAGTTGCCAGGAGAAATGACAAGGAAAGAATAAGAATAAAAGAGCCTGCGCTGACCCACTCACTCCTGCTCTGGGTGTACTCCCAGCAGAGCCATGTCGAGCTCTGAGGGTGTGAAGCAGGGCTGCCAAATTGCATAAGTCTCTAAAAAGATCCATATGGCTGGGCCGCACCAAGCCTCCTCACACAGGGAGGGGGCCAATAACATCATCTCCTGGACAGGAATGTGTGCTCCTCCTCTGGGAGGATTAGATGTCATCTTGACTAGAGGCTGCTAGGCTCACGAGGGCCCAGGTTAGGAACTCGGGGTGCAAGTATTTGGGTGGGGAGGAAGGAAGAGGGCAGGGAGCAGAGTGAATAGGAAAGATGAAGTTTGTAAGCTAGAGTCGGTGTAATGTTTAGGAGAGTAAGAGTTTGGAAACACTAGCATATTGATTTTTCTTTGAAAACTTTTTCCCATGCCAGAACAGTTTTGGGGGAGCCATTGTGCAGACAAACGCCAGGCTATGTGCCCACTTCGTGGGTAGTCTGGACTCCTGTTCTCACAATCAACCCGCCAGAGCCAACAAATGAACAGTTCACTGTCTTTCCTCCTCATGTCTTTAAGTTCTAAACTGCAGTCTCCTCTGGGGTGGAGGGTAGCAGATGGTGCCCAGCTGTGAGCCACATCTGGTTTTGCAGGGATCAGAGGAAGACACAGGGACCAGTTGAAATCTTACTGGCTACCCTACAGGGCTTGTCTCCAAAACTTCGGGGTGGTGCCCCTGACACTTTACCCAGATCCTATCTTGGGCAGAATTCATGTTTTTTCTTAGTCCCCCATGCCTCCTCCCCAATTCCAGCTTCAACTGGATCAGACATAGATGATTTTGTGAGCATGGCCAGGCAGCTGTTTCCCAGATGTGTATTTTCTCCAGAAATGGCCATATCCAAACTGAAGGGCATTGGCAGGATTGGTTGGGGGCAACAGGTACAGAACCTGAGAAGTTTCCTTGAGATTATGCAGCCCTGGGGGAGCAGGTACACTGATCACCCGAAGCTCCCCTGGAAAATCCAAAGGATTAGTGTTGGAGGAGCACTGGGGGCGTCTTGGAATATTCTTAGTTCTCTCTGTGTCCAAATGTATGACTACTGCATTTGCCAAATGACCTAACTCATAGTGCTGTGTGTGTGTGTTGAACAAGTAGAACAGAATTTTCTCTAAGAAGGTCTTGAACCTTCTCCTTCTCTATCCCTTGCTACTGAATTTCCCACATGGAATATCATTGGCCTCTAATCTGGTTTCTCCAGAACCATTTTTCCATTTCTCCTATTTTTTTTTCACTTAATAGGCAGAGATATGAATGAAAAATTTCATTTTCCTGCTGAAAAACCTTTAGTGGCTCTTTTTGCTCTAAAATAAAATTCAAACTTTTTGCCATGGCCTCTAAGACTTAAAGGGGCTGCACTTCCATCTGCTTCTCCAGCCTCATCTCAGAGATTCTCCTCTTGGTTTGCACATTCTCTTTGCCATACTGGTCACTTCCAGTCCCTAAAACTTGCCAAGTTCTTTTCCAATGTGGAGCCTTTACCCAAGCTTTCCCTTTGCCCATTTCCTGCCTACTTTCTGCAAACTCCTTATCATCTCCTTCCCTGGCCACCTAGTGGATAATTAGCTTTCACTGGTCCCTGCTAGTCGCCTCCAGCACCTTTATGACCCTCTGATGGCCCTTATCTACTGCAGAGTTATGCAGTCACTTCTTACTGCTTGTCCTCTCCATTTGATTGTAAACAACATGGTGGTGGAAACCAGATGTGTTTTGTGCCCTAGTGCAGTAGGGACCAAAAATAGGTATCCCAAATACTCACTGAAAGTATGAATAAACAGTGTCTTCATTTTCTTTTGAGCATTCTCCATTCTATAGTTGGTTGATTATATTTTCTACTTTGCACACTAAGTAAAACAATTTGCTTTAATGTGAAGAACTGATATAGGATTGTCATATACTATTGTGGTCAATTTATAAAATTAAGGTCTTTTTTATACCTCGAAGAAGGATGTAAATTCAGAAGAAAGCCCTTTCCAGGGAAGCATGAATTATTATTATGTTATTTTTCTTCCATTTACTGAGGACCTATGGAAATGTTGTCACAGAGGGCCTGTGCCATCTGCCTGCCACTCAGAAACCTTAACCCACCCACAAACCTCTTTGGACCTGTTCCCCCTCCATTGGCTAGTGGAGTTCTGCATTGGACTCTGATCATGCATAGGGACCTGGGCAAACTGTTTCCCCTCTGCTCAGTGCTGGCCTCTATTTGTTGACAACAGAGCTCTTTTGAGAAGCCAGGAGATGGTTGCTAAGCCCTGCATTCTACTTCGGGGATCAAGGGGGTGACCCTATGTCAGAGCCACAAGCTGCTGCTTGACAGGGGGAGCAGGGTGGCCACTTCCTGGTCTGAGTGGCAGCCAAAGAAGAGAGGGGGAAGTGTCCAGAGTGGGTGGCCAATTCCTGACTCTGACCCCTGGGACTGTGCCTGTGACTCCTGCCAGGCTCCCACACCTTGGCTAAGAATAGCTCTGCTCTTTCCTGCTGGCCCACAGTCCTCCAGAGCCTGGAGGAAGGTGAACTGGACTGTCTAACCTCAGGCTGGGCTGTCCCTTCCGGCCATTCTCTCCCCCGCTCTGGGGATCAAAGGGCTGCCAGGGATTTCAATTCCAGTTTCTGAGACTAGCACCTAATAATAGTGCTGTGGTATGCAGTAGGGGGAGGTATTCAGGCCATCTTCTGAAGGGTGGGAGACTGCAGGCCTTGAACCCGAAAACTAATGAGCTCAGTGCCAAGGGTTGGGAGGATGTGTGCTTTAGAACAGAACAAGTTAGCAGGGGGTCTCAAGGTGATCTAAGGTTAGAGAATCATGCTGTGGGCTTGTGGGAAAAGAAACTTCTGGCTCTGAGCCAGACCAAGCCGGGCCTGAGCACCTGCATGGATACCCAGGTGCACAGCCAACTCAGAAACAGTGGCCCGGAGAAAGGCCTTCGGAAGCAACCAGCAACAGACGGTGGGCAGGTCCAGGGTACAGATCCCTGCACAAGTGTCTGCCCTGTTCTGACTCCTGAGAAAACATCAGGGCAATCCTGTGTACCCCAGGGATGAGGGTGACCCTATAATTTATCACCAAAACAGGACAGTGAAAGGGGACTTCATTGACAACTGTGCACAAGTGAAGACTGTCCTGGGAAAACTGGAACATCCAGTTCCTCTCACCAATTCCCGGCACTGGGACCTAGGTTCCCTTCTCCATAGATTTTTTCAATAAGAGATGAGATGTCATAGGTTAAAGACAGCTTTAGAAATCGAGTTAGCACAGAAATCTGGGAATTATGACCGTGCTTCCCAACATTTCACCAGTCCCATCCCTTCTGCATACATGGACTAGAAGAAAGTTAATTTCAGAACCAAAGAAGTTGTGTTCTGAGCTCTGGCAGGGCTGCAAGGACAGGAGACTTGTCAGGAAATGCTACTGCAGGGCTGCAGCTGGGGGCAGCTTGGATGGAGAGATAAGCTAACCTTCCAGGACCATTGTGCCAGCTCTCTCTCCCTCTCCCTCTCTCTCTTTCTTTTTGGTACCTGGGATCAAACTCATGACCTTGCGCTTGCTAGGCAGGCACTTGTGCCACTGAGCTAAACCTCCAGCCCAGCTCATCTCTTGTTTTCTGTGTGTAAATCCCGTAGTGAACCCCAGAGAGAACCCTGTATCCTCTTTCATGGCAAAGTAAGTTCAGCATCATCTGAACCATCTGCTTGCTCATCATTGAAGGTCTCTACAACTAACTCGTATGAACAGGCCTACACGGAGGCTGGGAAGTATGGCAGGAGCAGACCCTGTGTTATGTGTCTGTTTCCACATCAATTCCTGGAGATGGGAAAATGAACAGGGCCATGGCTTCACTCCTCCAGGAAATCACAGTCTAGCAGGAGAGACAGAAGCCTCAGTAATTTGTGAAGAGAGGGAGCGACGACCTCCCCTGGAGGGGGCACCTGCTGAAGACCCTCTTTCCCAGCGTGCCAAAGACTCTCATTACCTCCCTTTGAACATCTCACAGATGTCCCTACAGAGACACATTTGCTAATGTGCTGGAATTTCCTGAGAGGCCTTGTGGAATATCCATGAGGCTCGTAGGTGCTGGAATCAGTCCGACCTGTATTTGAATTCTAGTTCTTCTAACTTGCAAACAATAATGCTCTTCATCAAGTTGTTATAGGCAGCTGAGTTTGACAGAATGATTATAGGCAGACAGGGCTAGGCCCTCCAGGGAGCAGCCACAGGGGACCAGATGTCTTGTGACCTTGGAGGAGACAGGCAGCTCCTCCTGTGGGCCAGATCCCAAGACAAAAGTCAAAACGAATGCAATCACACCCTAAGTATAAACATCAGGGATTGATATTCTAAATAGGTATGGATCACCTTGAGGAAGCCAGGAGCTACCATCCCAACCCCCTACAGGCAGATTCATTGCTCCATAAGCATATCTGCTTGCTACGTGACTTGCGTCCCCATTTGTCCCTGATATGATCAATTTTACCTGAGTAATTAATTTTACTGATTGACCACAGTTCTGTCCCACCTTATGCTCACCTTACGAGTTCCCATGTTTTCCCTATCTTGGACCCATCTCACCGTGTGGTTTTACCCCATAAACGTCCCTAGAAAAGACAGTCTTTGCAACCCACTCGGGACCCCTTCTGTCTCTCTCAGACAGAAGCTTTCTTTCTCTCAATAAATATATTCAGATCTTAACCTCTGTTGTTCCTAAAATTCATTCTTTGATTTTAGAGAACACAAATTTGTACCGGACATCTAGTAGGTTGGGAGTTTCGTTCCCCTATATCAAAGTTACCTTCAGGAGCTCTTAATCCACAAAAGGTAGATCATAATAACATCGACGCGGTATGATAAAAAACACAGTGAAGGCTGAACTTTAAATGAATTTATTACAGTAAAAGACGCTTGGCCATTAATCTTTCTCAGAATCCTTCCCCTCACTTCAAACACCCTTATCCCATTGTTCTTGCCATTTGCTGAAGCAGCTTTGAAAGCTTTCGTTGTGTCTTTAATTGTGCAGTCATGGCCTCCTCCCCATCCTGGATCAATTCGAAACATTTATATTTCATAGTCATCTTGACTTTGGGGAACAGCCAGAAGTCTCATGGTGCCAGACCTGGTGACTGAAGTGGATAAAGTCACACCATCATGTTTTCAGGAGCCTGCCTTTCTGTTGGATGACACTCAAGTGACTTTGACCACACCTTGTAAAGACACTCACAAAACAGGTCTTTTGGAACTAACTCAGAAGGTGCCTAGAATGATGGAATAATTGTGTTCAAAACTGTAGGAGACAATTTGAGTGGCTCCCCTGCGACTTTGATTATGTGGAGGCTTATCTCCATATACTGATATGTACTCAGCTGACTATGGCACTCCCTTCTGCATTCACTTGGCTCTAAGCATTGCAAATAAGGCTAGTGAGGTCCTGGTATGTAATCTCTAAAGCCATCAGACAGTCTCCTGTTTCCTCGCGTAGTGCTCTCTATCTAAAAAAGACAAGAGCACAACAGGATGGTAGCTCCAGTCAGCTCCAGAAATATCAACTGGGTATGAGCCTCCAGATAAAGAGGCTATGAGAGTTCGAGGCTGGCTTGGGCTACAACGTGAGCGCAAGGCCGGCCTGAGCTACATAGTGCGACCCTGCCTCGAAAAACCAGGGCCGGGAGTTTGGCTCAGTGCCGTAAGTGCCTGCCCTGGCAGGTGCGAGGTTGTGAGTTCAATCCCCGGTGCCAAAAAAAAAAAAAAAAAAAAAAAAGGAGGCTATGAGTCCCCAGGGCACAAAAGTTTACATATCAGAAACTAAATCAACAGCCTCTAAAAACAATTCAGTTGCTACCTTAATCGAATTATGCAGATTGCTCCTTCTGCATGTCTTTCTTCCTGCATTTTGCAAAGATGCTGTTCTCCCTACCTGGCTAGTCAGCTAAGTTACTCATGTAGTTCCTGCCATCTTCACTATCACTCATCCTTAAGCCACTCCCTGCTCTATAAGATAATAAATTCCAGGAGAGGCCTTGGATCAGGGCCCTTGTCCACATATCCTCAAGGGGATTGGACCTAGAACCCTTTGGCTGCCTTTCTTTGAATATATGTTCGTGTCTTTACTCTTGCCACGGATTGCATTGGAGATGGTAGATTGGAATTAACTTGCCGGGATTCCAATAACGTCTCATTATGATTACAAATATAACTTTTTGGATTGTGAGGAAGACTAGAAAAGGGATTACAATACTTGGATTACAATACACAATATTTGTTTTTTTTTTTTTTTTTTTTTTTTGCGGCACCAGGAATTGAACTCACAACCTCGTGCCTGTCAGACAGGCACTTAAGTCACTGAACCAAACTCCCAGCCCTGGTTTTTTGAGGCAGGGTCGCACTGTGTAGCTCAGGCCAGCCTTTTGCTCGCGTTGTAGCCCAAGCCGGCCTCTAACTCACAATACACAATATTTGGAATTGCAATACAAAGTAAGGCAGGTGTTTCGAGGGGATTATTGGCAGCTCATATTTTACTGTAATACATTTGAAAATTGACTATTCACCATATATTTTGATCATTCCTATACGTGGTAATGTGGAGCTTCCAAACTTTGCGGTATAAGTGAATCACACAGGTATCTCATGGAAACGCAGACTTTTGATTCAGTAGGTCTGCTCTGTGTTTAGAGAATTCTCAGGTAGTGCAGGTGCCGCCGATCTGAGGGCCCCACTCCGAACGTCGAGGTCATAGGAACACTGACTATCAAGCAAGTACTGAGCACAGAGCTGACAAATGGTAGTTTAAGTACTCAATAACTGTGCCCTATTACTTTCCAAATATAATATGAAAAGGTTTATGTATCTTCATTGAATTATCTCCCCATGAATCCCATAGTATCATAACTTATGAGGAAATTTCTCAGTTGAGAAAAACACTTCCTGTCCCATCTCCTGGGTACCACATAAGGATAGTACTTTTTGTAGTCTGTGACACGGGGAGACCAGAAGAGAGGGACAGCTGGTTCAGAGGACATCACTGACACTACAGCCAATGGCAACTTTCCCAGAAATGCTTGATTCGAGGAGTGAGGGACTCTTTCTGAACTAACCACCGCATTTCTCCTGCAGAGCACCTCCAGCTGTGGAAGCCATGAGGGCCTCATTCAACAGCTTGGTAAATATCAGCAGGTAGGAGAAACTAGGGTTCAGGCATCAAAAACATGGTTAAAGTCTAGACCTGTCTGTAAGCCTTCATGGTTTTAAAATACAACCTCTAATTTGATGACAGGGAGAGAGAGAGAGGAAGGGAGAGAGAGACAGAGAGAAAGAGAGACAGAGACAGACAGAGAGAGAAGGGCAGAGAAAGAGAGAGCAAGTAAGCTAGTGAGGGAGGGAGAGAGGCAGAGAGAGAGAAGCAGAGACAGAGAAAGGCAGAGAGATAGACACAGACAGAGTGAGAGCTAGGGAAAGAGGGAGGGAGAGCTAGGGAAAGAGAGAGAGAGAGAGAGAGAGATTCTCTAGGTCCCTTCCCCTTAGGTCTGAGCTAGCTGGTGACTGCTTCCACCCCTCCAGTGATGGTGGCAGCATTGCCCTGTGACCTCTGAAACACTGCCATTGCTCCCATGTGCCTTGGAGTGCTTGCCCTCCTGACCCACACTCCGGGAACACAGCTGCTACGCACCAGGTGGAGAGGCCTGGTCTGGATGCCCTGGTGGACAGTCTTACCTGAGCCAGGCCATCAGCTATGACAGCATTGGCACCAGGCATATCAATAAGGAAACCCTGCTCCAGTTCACCTCCCAACTGCCCCAGTCACCTCGACATCCCAGGGATGGTGGTCAGGGTTTAAGTGTGTGCTGAGGGCTGGATTCCCAGGACAGCACTGTCCAGAGGTTGGCCCTGGAGAGGCAAATGCATCCCAAAGGCACTAACCTGGGGAATGGATCAGTCCACTGAGTCCACAGCTGAGTAGCGCACCAGCAGCTGGGGGAAGTGGGTCTCTGAGGCACACCTTGGAAGGTAATATTTGCTCCCAGGCTGCCATGAGGTGAGCAGCTTTTCCCACCACACCCTTCCACCAGGATGCTTCTCCCTCTCTGCAGGCCCACAGGGATGAAGCCAGCACACCATGGACTGAAACCCCTGAAGCCATGAGACAAAATAAATCTTCCTTCCTTTAAGTCATTCATGTTAGATATTTTGTCACGGTGAAGAAAATCTGACCAGCACACCAGCTTTCCCAGGGAAGGCTCCAGTGACAAGCGCTGCCTGCTGTGCCCTGACACCCGAGTTCATGAATAGAGCGAAGCACTTCTTGTCTTACTCCAGGGAGATCTGGAGGATTTGTTGCTCAGCAGTGAATAATTCAAACATCAGAAAATTTTTTGGTGCGAGAAAATACAGATATGCCATTTAAAATTAAAGTTTGTTTACCTTGAAACCTTATTTACTGGTGTTAAATATTATTTTGGACAGCATGATTGTAGTTCTAACACTTGGGAGGCTGAGGCAGGAGGCTCAATTCAACTTCAAGTCCAGCCTGGGCTACACAGTGAGTTCAAGGCCAGCCTGAACTAGAGTGAGACCTTGACTCAAAATAACAAAAAGATATGGTATTTGCCAATACTTAATTATAATTTACTTTATCATTTATTTTAAGTATTGATGTCAACAGTATTTATTTTTATATTAATATAATTATTTTATTATTCACTATATCCATCATGGGTTGTGATAGACATATGAAGTGTGTCCATCTGACTGGCCATCTTAACTGGAATTTATTACTGGAATAGGGTTTATATTACGAACATCATGAAAAATTGTACTTGGGCTTTGTTCCAGTTAAGTCTTATTTTGGGGAAAATAAGTATATACTGGTATATCTTATATTGGAGTCAATTACTCATTAGGTTTTTTTTTAAAAGCAAACATCAGATCTTTAAATTAAATTTAAATTCTGTGATTAAGCATCATATCACTAGAAGAAGAGGAATAAATAATGAAAAAAAATTAATCAAGCTTTGGATTCAGACAGACCTAAACATGAATTCCAACTTTAAAATTTACAAGTTGTGTGAATAGAGACATGTGGATTTATCTCCATTTGAATCTCCATTTCCTAATCTACTTAAATGGTTTGAGAATATTACTGCGATGGGCTGCTGGAGATACATAATTACGGGACGCAAAGGACAGCTATGACTATTTGCAGAATGTTCTTTAGAGAAACATGTGTACAGAAGTTGGAAGACCGTGTAGGAAGAGGCCTGAAGCAAGAAGTAGTAAGTAGACAGGGAAGATTTCGAAAGACCTGCCTCCTAAGTTAAATCTTAAAATGGGTAAGAATAGATTAGATATTGCCATACTTTAGAATTTCAGAAGTTCCTAAAAATATTCACATTTGCAGAAAAAAGAGTCTTAAAAAACACTTTTCCAAATCTGAATTTAAATTCAAAGGATAAAGCAAAGCTGGAAACCTTAATTTGCTGTGTACAAAGGTCTATCACAGAGGTACAGTAATTAAGACAGTGGGTCTTGGGATGGAGACAAACTGGTGAGCGAGAGACAGTAGAGTCCAGAAACACACCGGTATGTACTGCCGCTGATTTATTACAAAACTAACAACTCAGAGACTATGAAAAACACAGAAGAGAAATACAGAGGTGTGAGGAGAGCAAGAAGAGTCACGAAAGCCACGGGATGGAAGAGGCTCAAAGAGGAGAGAATATCAAGTGTCGATAGAGCAGGTATCCCTGAGGCTGAGACTTACCTTGAACTGGACTTCCAGTGGCTTGTGGATCCCTTAGGAGGAGTCCTAGGGAAGTGGGCAAAAGGCATTTGTTGTGCTTTTCAGGAGTGGAGGTGCTGGGCAGAGACAGGAAGTACAGGCTGAGAGAGAAAGGAGGCATGTACTGCACAGCGGGTATGTAAGGGACAGACATCCTTGTTTATTTATTTATTTATTTATTTATTTATTTATTGTACAGGGGATTGAGCTCACAACCTTGCACCTGCCAGGCAGGTGTTTAGGCCACTGAGCTAAATCCCCAGCCCTATTTTTTGAGACAGGGTCTCACTATGCAGTTCAGGCTGGCCTTGAACTCGCTTTGTAGCCCAGGCTGGTCTTGCACTCACAACCATCCTCCTGCCTCAGCCTCCCAAGTATTGGGATTAAAGGCGTGAACCACCATGCCTGGCTTGTTTACTTATTAGGAATAGCAGAGACTTAAACATGTTTGCAAACTGCAGAGAAGATGGAAGTTAAAAGAAAAGAGCACATGCATGCCATTGGAGAGCCACTGCAGAGCTAGTGCAGTGGGGTCCGATGTCTTCCAGGGGAGAGAGGATTGGGTCAGGAGTAATAGGTACATGAGCTGTTTTTTATGAGTCTTTATGTCTCCAGAAACCATTATGAAAACATTTCTGTTAAAATAGCCTCAATTCATGGACATTCTCATTTATACCTCAGAGGTCTTTTAGCTGCCTAAAAATGTATTTTGAAATAGCTCAGGCATAAAAAAAAGGCTATAAAATGAGTAATGTAAAGAATTTACAAACCTTCCACTCAGGTTGAGAAATGTAATATGACTAACACAAAGGAAAGCTCCTTTGGCCCTCATTTCCGAGCATGGCTTCCTGTTCCTCATTACCTCCAAAGATAATCACCTCTGTGGGGTTTCGTGTTTATTATTCCTGAGCATTTCTTTATAATTATAATACATTTGTACATGCCTATGATACACATTGGTTTGCCTATTTGTGTATTTTAAATAAATGGCATCGTATTGCATGTATTCTTTTGTTTTGTTTTGTTTTGTTTTTAGAGACAGTCTTGCTATGTAGTTCAGGCTGGTCTCAAACTCGCAGTCATCCTCCTTCCTCAGCCTCCTGGGTACTAGGCTCACAGTGTGTGCCACCGC
>RJWM01017675.1:0-42598 GCA_004363535.1 Dasyprocta punctata | reverse complement strand
AAAAAAAAAAAAAGAAAAAAAGAAAAAAAATAGATACTTTACATTCTTTTTTTCCTACTAAGTCTAAAGTCCAGGGTGTTTTACATGTACATCACATCTCAGCTCACAGCAGCCATGGTCTAGCTGCTCTTTGGCCACCACGTAGGCCAGCACTGGTCTGTGCTATCTCTGGCCATCTCTCAGCCAGGCACTTTGTGTCCACTGTGCTCCCAGCAATCTGTGGTCCACCTGTTTATACCCCACCGCCATCTCAATATGGGGCCCTGGCTCAAGCGCATCCTGGTGGTAGGTCTTTTTTAGTCTGGCAAAAGTGTCTGCATCTGGCACACGCCTGTAATCCCAGCACTCAGGAGGCTGAGGGAGGAGGATTGCTGCAAGTTTGAGGCCAGCTACATAGTGAGACCCTGTCACAGACAAACAAAACAACTGGCAGCCACCATCTCCTGTGCCCTCTGCCTGCAAGACCACCCTGTATTCAGGACTACAGGATTGCACATCATTAGCCAAGCCCAGCACTGAGGAGCTCAGACTCCATGTGGAAGGGGTGTGAGTGAACCCTTCCCTAAGTCTGTCCTTTGTGTGAAGGGTACACATCACAGGGCAGTGACCCGGGACAGTGGGGTAATAGCTGTGAGCAGGCATCTGCCCTGGCCAGGCACTCAGTCCTGGGTGTCAGAAGCCAGGATGCTACATGCAGGACCAGTTCTGGTAGGGATGTCACAGGCCTATGGGAACTGCAGTTTGTATCTTTAGCTGATATGCCGGTCTGATGAATGTGGCACCACGGTGGGGTCCATAGGTTTTTGTCTGGGTTCTAGTTGAAACTGTGTGTCAGCTGAACTGTGTGGTTCTCTTACCCGCCTGAGCCAGCTGTGGAAGGTAGGGGATCCTTCCTTGGGAATGGGCTTGGGCTCCCAGCAGGCTGGGCAGACCACAAAGGCATGTCCTGATCACCCGTTTCTGTTCTGGGGTGGGGGAGCCTGGCTGGGTCCAGCTCCTGGGCACTAGGCAGAGGCTTCTCACTTTCCTGTGGCTGGCAGGCAAGAGCTGAGACCAAGCCATTGCCTGGGGCACCTGCCTGCCCAATTGCCCCACCTCCCTGTGGGTATAATTAGCCCCATGACAGGTGCTGTGGATAGTGTGCCCCGCCCGGCCCTGACCCAGTGCTGCCTGCCCTCAGCCGACCTGCTGCACCCCCTTGCCTGGGCCCCAGGCCTGAACCCTGTGCCATAAGGTCTCTGAGGCCTCAGGCCCCACCCACCTTCCTCTGGGCTCTCACCACACTTGTCACAATGGACTGGCCCTGTCTGGAGGGGTGGCAGGTGGGCAGATCCCTAGGCGGTGGCCTGGCCTCAGGCTCTGGGAATCCCCAGGCTGGCTCTGGCCCTCCCTTCAGTCTATACCCAGAGGCCCAGATGGAGCTGCTGTTGCCTGGTGGCCACCTCCTTCCAAAATGAAACTTTTGACTTGAGCCCCAGTGGGGAGCCTGCAGGGCAAACAGGCTTACTTGGGTTTTGGACCTAGCCCACCACATCCACCCACATGGTGCCTCAGCATCCCCCGGCCCACCTAGCCATACTCTTCTTCCCCTAGTGCAAGAAGAAGCACACTCTGCTGTGCCCTGACTTCGCCCGCAGTGGTACCTGCCCCCGAGGTGCCCAGTGCCAACTGCTTCATCGCAATCAGAAACAACACAGCCGGCGGGCAGCCATGCCTCCTGCCCCAGGGCCCAGCGATGCAGCACCCAGGAGCCGGGCCTCCACTGGCCATGGGCCCAGGTGATGGGGCAGTGGGTGCTGCATGGGTGACATTGAGGACCCTCTGGAATGAGCCCCCACCCCAGAAATTTGAGATTCAGATCCAAAAGGAAACCTCAGTGCAAGACAGAAGGCCTCCAGGGATGCCTATACCCTGTGTCTCTGAATCTGGATGGAGCCAGGGGCATCCCCAGCCCATAGAGGGAGACAGAGGTTTCAGAGACCCATTACCCAGGAAAGTGGAGGAAGCCAGGTCCCCAGGAGGGGTTTTGGGGATCTCTATGCCATGCTCACCTCCTGTGGAGTATAGGAACCCTCTGCAGACAAGGACACCAAGATCCAGAAGGTGGGAGGCTGAGGTGATGGGGCATAGCGTGCAATCCAGAGCCCGCTTGGCCAGGTATCCTGATGCCTCAGACCACAGGCTCTATAATCAGCCTATCTTAGAGCCTCAGGGCCAGTCTTGAACCGGTGTGGTGATGCCCAGTAGCTCCTGTAGCAGGAAGTGGGGGTGAGGGGCCAGAAGCCCTGTCGGTGGGACAGTGGCATTGCAATTCCCTGCCCACCCTCACTTCTGTTGTCCCTCCTTTCCTGCAGGAAGCCCTCAGCGGCCCAGCGCCATACCAGAAAGGCATCCAGTTCCCCGACCTTTAGGACTGCACCCCCAGCCTCACCTCCCCCCTCCCCACGGGGGTTTGCTTCAGCCTCACCTTTGTCAGCGAAGGCTGCCTCCTCCTCCTCCCCTTCCTCCTCCTCCTCCTCTTCCTCCTCCTCTTCCCACTCCATAGACCAAGAAGAGCCTTCTCTCCAGGATGAGGCCACCTCGTCAGGGACAGGCTCAGGCAGCCTCTGCAAGCTACCTGCCTTCATCTCCTTGCGGGCCTCACCAAGCCCAGGAGGCCAGTCCCGGGCCCCCAGGAGACCCCTCACCAAGGACTCAGGTAAGCACAAGCCCAGCCACTTCAGACACACTTCATGGGGTCTCCAGGTGCAGGCCTGGAGAGTCAGTGGGCACCATGTGTGCACCTGCTGGCCAAGGGTGGGCCAGTGAAGGGTGAGCGCAGTGGTGGCCACACACAGACCACCCCAGCTGAGGGCTGATTTAATTAGAAAGCACCCATTTCTGTTAATTTGTTCTGGAAGATCACTGCACACTCCTGGAGAGAACAGATGTTCCCTCTCCCCAATGAGCATTTGGGGCTTGGTAAATGGCTCCACTCAGCCTTGTTTAGGAGAGAAAAGAGGATTTTATGGCTGCAAACGACCCTTTCTGTAAACATTTTACAGCTCTCCGCACGTTTGAGTGACGATAAACCCCACGCAGCTCGGCGGGCTGCAAATTTGTGACCATACGGCTATCATTTTATTGTCATATTTCACGGTCGTAACGTTAATGGAAGATGCTTGCTGCAGGCTTCTGTAACAGCCCCGCTGAGCATGCTCAAGCGCCTGCTTGGAGGGGCTGCCTCCTGGTTACATCCTCCTAGTCAGATGCAGAACCTGGCCAGCTGGGCCCCCACCGAGCTGAGACTTGGACAGGGGACCAACAGCTCTGATCTGGCTGCCCTTCAGGGCTCTCCCTAACCCCAGCCACTGATTGTGTTTTTTAAAGATCAGGATCCCAGCAGCCAGTCCTAGGATCAGAGGAGACACGGGGCTCTGGGAGTCATGTGGGCCACTTGGGCAGACCAGGAGAGGGCTCCAGGACTGTGCAGGACTTGGCCCCAAGGGGCTGGAGGGGCAGATGTGGCTGGGCTTGGATGGTTGGCTGAAGCAGCCATCCAGTAGAGGTGGAGGCTAGAGGCTGGTGGAGTCTGCAGGCCAGGGCCTCGCTTCTGGCTGAGCAGTGAATGGGGTCATCAGCCCTGAGGAGGGACACCCAGCCCACCCTGTAGGACAGGGCGCATGGACAGTGTGCCCTGCCTGTGGGTAGCCACACCAGTGCAGCTGCAATCTGTGGCCCAGGGTGGCCCAGAGCACTTATGTAGAGGGAGGAAAGGCACTGGTACCCAACAAGTATGCCCCTGCCAGGCGGTGGCCCCCTGGGACATGTCTCCATTCTTAGGCCCTTGCTCTGGGGACCCTCCCCCTCCCACCACCTAGTGCCTCTGCCTAGCCCCCACCCTATCACCCAGCCACCTGCTTGCATACACGCAGCTTCTTGCATGTGTCTGGCAGCTATTCCCAGGTGTGAGCACGGTGTGTGCCCACATGTCTGTGTGCACCTGCCATTTATAGCTCTGGCCTACAGCATTGTGGCTCCTACCTGTGGGCATTCCCAGGCTGCTGCCAGGCTTGCTTCCCGCCTTGACCTCAGGAAGAGGTTTATCAGGCCCAGTGGCAGTCAGCATGTGGGCAGGAGACAACAGCCTGGTATTTTAAACCCCCACGGGGCAGGCCTGTGCTGGCAGAGTCTCCCTCATCCTGAGCTCTGACTAGAAACTTTGGGGGTGGGTGATTCCTCCTGGCTGGGGTTGTCTGAACCTGAACTTTGCCCTTTCTGTGCAGGGAAGCCACTACACATCAAACCACGTCTGTGAGGGACCCAGGGACCAGCCCGCACCTACCTCAGACTCAGCCCCGGAGAGCATGGAGGCTCTGCCCACCATTCTGGGCCTCCAGGAGAAGCCACCCACCACCAACGCCCCCGGGGTACTGCTCTGCCTGCCAGGCTCCAAGCCTTCCCTAGTCTATATGCCCTAGGCCTTGTCTTCCTTCCTTGGGCCAAAGTCTTGCCTCGCTGGACCCCCACACCTCACTTCCCCTCCCCTGGGCTTTATACCTAGGACTTGCCCCCACCCCTTGCCCCTTGAGATATCAGGCAGGGCTCACCCCGTGGGCAGTCCCCCACCATGGGTATGGCCCGCAGTCCTCTCTGCCCAGGACTCCTACCCTGGTCAGGCCTCTCAGGCAGGTATTTTATGTTCAGCAATAAAGGTTTTGTCCTGTGTCAGCTGGCCTGTCCTGACTGCTGCCATGGGGCCCTGGACTAGATGGGAGATGGGCCAGCTCTCCTCAGCCCGAGGTTGGCCCAGAGGATCTAAGGCAGCCTGTCTCCATGGCCAGGTCCGCAAGGCTGGGTGAGGGGAAGCCTGGGCAGGGTCTCTGGGAACATGGGTTGGGCAGGTTGGAGCCACAGCAGGGGCAGAAGAAGTCAGGCCACCCCAGGGAAGGAAACAGTTTAACCAGAAAGCTGACTGGGCCCTGCATCTTCCAGCAGCAAGCTGGCCCTGGCAGGGGGCCTCAGTGTCTCCCCTCCTGAGCTCACCCACAAAGGCCACAGAGGCAGACAACCTCTGGGTGGTCTCCTTGAGCCCACAAGCCTGTGTGGGCCAGTATGGAGCTTCTGTGGGTCAGCACTGCCTCATGCTGCTGCTGACAAACCAGCACATACCTGGGCCTCATATTCCTGCCTACAGCTCGGTGCTCAGGCTGCATCATCAGGCTGAATCACAAGTCCCTTGGCCACCGACAGGTTCCTTTGGCCAAAATAGGTCATGGGGCTGGGCCCACACCTGGATGAAAGGGACACTCTGCCCCCACAAGGCTGTAACAAGACCATGCGGTCTGGCTGTCCACCACAGCCCCTGCCCGTTTTGCTGACCTTAAAGGGGCTCACAAAAAGAATCTGGGCAGAGCACAGACCCAGTGGCCACAGTCATCTCCACAGTGATCATCCCTATCACACTATGAGTTCAGCAGGCTGGTAGGTTCTGGAACTTGGACTTGGCCAGAAGGAAAGCCGTGGCCTCAGGGTCCTGCTTGTCTCCCCTCAGGGTCCAGGGGTTCAGGGCGAAGCACCAGCAGAGGAAACCACAGGGGTGGGAGCTGTCCTGCAGCAGCAGGATTCCTGGAACCATAGCCTCATCTGGCCAGCCATGGCTGCAGAAACAACTTTCCAGATTCAGCCTGGACAGAGCAAGCAGACAGCAGAAGTGAGGGCTTGGGAGACTTCCCAACTCCTGCCTCTGAGCACAGAGAAGCAAAGGACACTATGACTACTCAGAAATGCCATCCACATGTCGATGGCCACAGCTCCCGGTCCCACATGGCACAGCCTGCGGAGCCACCTTAGCCCTTTATCTAGGCTCTTGAAAACTACTCATGAGGTTCTCCATAAAGACCAAATCTCTGACAACCTGAGGGCCACTTCTGCCTCCCCTTCTTGGGCAGGAAGACCACATCATAGATTCAAATGACCCCATGTTCACCTGTTCCCTGCCTCCCTGCCCAGTCTCCACAGCCAGCAAGGGGACATTGGCTGGCATGCAGGTCAGGCTCTCTGGGAGCTGGCTCCATGAATGGGCATATCCTTGTGCTTCACTTTCATGCCACCAGTGAACAAGCACTCCTAACAAACCTGGTGGCATCTAGACTCACCCACAGCCCTTGAGATAGCCATGGTAGATAGGGGCCAGTGGACAGATCCCACACATCAGCCTAACAGGGACAATAAGGAGACCCATCTCTGGGTCTTCTCTTTGGCCACCAATTTGCCCTTTCTACAGTGGCCAGGACTTCAGCCCCTGACACAGTCACTCAGGGCCCCACCACTATAAGTGGGGATGGTGTGTGACAGCCTGAGACCTAGGACCCACTATTTTCTCTAGTGCCACCCAGTGTGCAAAGCAGCCAGTGAGAGGGTTTAGGAGGGATGGGCACTGCCTTCCAGGAGGCTGTGTGAGGTTCTGGTTCTCCATTATCCCAGGGCTCTCTTGGGAGACCTGCCTGTCGCAGGTCCTGTGACTCTGAGTGTATCCTCCCCCGAGATGGGGTCGCCCTGTGTGGTTCAGGCTGGCCTAGAACTCTCAATGATCCTCTTGCCTCTGCCTCCCAAGTGCTGGGATTACAGGCACGTGCCACCACATCTGCTTCTGCACTCACGACAGAGCAATTTGCGATGGGCCACAGTAACATGGGGAAACCCCACCTGCTGCCTGTTGCAGAATACAGACTAGTCTTGCTTATGATGCCCTGTCCCAGGACAGTCACTGGGGAATCCGCTGCGCAGACAGCAAACAGGAGCTGACTCTGACCTTGATCCAGCCATCCTGGCCACTCCTTTTAGCCTGCAACTGCTCCTAGACACAGGCTCCCTCCCAGCTCCCTAGCCTACTCCTGCCTCAGGGTGGGTCCCCAGCAATCCCCCCCACCAGCAACTGAGAGAGACAGAAGTCCCCATGCCCTTGCCACCTGGGTTCATATCCTTGGGTGACCCTCTCCATGGGCAGCACCTGTGACTTGCTACACCCAATGATGTGACTCATGGTGTGACCCCTGCTGTTCTGGGGAAGCCTGGGGCCATGCTAGAAGCCACACATAGTGAGGAGCCTGAGCCCCGAGAACTATGTCCTACATATTCCAGGAAGTCCTGCCAGCTATCCCACAGCTTTGGGAAACAAATCCCTCCCTGTCTCAGAGGAGACCCCAGCCTGTGGCAACCTTGACTGCAGCCTGGGAAACCTTGCGGGACCAGGCCCAGCTCGGACTACTGACTCACGGAGTCCTGAGAGATGAACGTCTGCTGTTCCGATTGCTACACTTACAGAAGTTTGTGGCACAGCAGGAAAAAACTAACACCCATTTACTTACTTTTGAGGCTCATTTTCTGTTCTCTGATACTTCTCCTGGTAGACTACATTTTCTAAAGATGCTAGGACACATGCTCTTCCTCCGCGTGACCTGCACAAGAGTCTCTGCCCCTTCCCTGGGACAGTGGGAGCGGCTTCTGATGCACATCTGCCTTGCTCTAGATATTCACTTGGGCCAGGAGCTGCCATACTGGGAGGAAGCTACAGCAGCAGTCCAGAGCCTGCCTCACCTGCAGGCTTGGCTGTGAGAGCTGCCATGCCATGGCTGTCCTGTCACCCCAGCCACTGGCCCTCCCAGCTCTCCCCAAACTTTAGAACAGATCCTACTTGGATATCCCACGCTGTATTAAGCTACCAAGCTCCAATAACTTGTTCCTCATCAAGGGATTCCTAGCCACCTATCTGTCATAATTGAAGGCATCCTGGTGTACAGTAGGTACTCAGTAAAGATTTGTGGAGTACTTTTAATCACCAAACCAGGCAGGTACTCCCTCTGGAGTTCTGTGAGGGCAGGAAGTAGATGTGAGATGACCTAGGAAAGTGTGGAGTGCATGGGAATCAGCTTCAGGGTGCTGCTTCTGCCAGCCAGGGGGCCCCCACCTGACCCTCACTTTCTCCTCACCCCTCACCAAGCAGGAATGCTCCCTGGTCCTCCAGGGGCCATCCAGGCCCGGGTTGGGGGCTCTGGCCTGGGAGTTCAGAAACCCTCCTGCCCACTCTGCAGGGTGGCAGGGGGTACTGGCTAGACAGAGAGCCCTTTGAAGCCTTTAGACAGGTATCAGCTCTGTTCTTGCTTACCCTGGCAGGGACTAACAAAGAAGAAAGGGGCTTGTACCTGGCACAGAGGCCTAGAGACAGGGACAGGGAAAAGCCAAGTCCTTGAGAGGCCTGGGCTCCCATGATGAGGGCTAGAGCTGGGGTTGCGGGTGTCCACCCAAAGAACTTCTAGAAGACCAGGTGGAGCTGCTAACTTCAGAACCTAAATCCAGGACCTTGGTGATGCCTGGTCCTGGATGTAGGGACTGGTACTCAGCTCCGTGAGCCCAGCAGTATTCTTGCATCTCCAGCTCTGAGCACAGCGCTGCTCACACCTTCTTCCAGCAGGTACCCTGGTCATTCTCACTGCTGGCCACTAGAATGGGTAGGGAGAACGGATCAGCCTCCCCCTACTGCCATCCTTCTTATCCTCTGTCTCCCTTGGTGATCTGCTCCATCCTCGGATGGAAGATGTGGATGGTTTTGCACAGGCTGCTCTCCACCTGCTGTTCCACTGCCTGGAAGGCCCTTGTCCAGCTCCTGCCACTGTTGAGGAAATGAATGAGTGACAGGCTTGTGAGGCACCAATCTGTAAGCAAAGGAATGAGTGAGGGGTGTCTGGCTCTAGGTCAGGGGAGCTGTCCTAGCTTCATAGTGACTGCGTATGGAATCAAGAGAAATGCTGGGGTGGGTGGGTTGGGAATACAGAAAAAAGACTCACTTAGGGTCATCCCAAGCTGCAACTCATGAGTGTTCTGCAGCAGTCAGGGCCGGGTTGTCACGGGCTCCCTGGTCCCACCATCCCCCTCCTTGCCCCTATTGCTCCTTACTTGCTCGCTCCAGATTGCTTCCAGCATGTGTGAAGCCCTGGGCAGAGGTAATTGGCTTCAGGTCACCCCCACCTCCCCGTGCCACCAAGCGCCTCCAACCGTCAGGCTGCCTGAATCGGGGATGGGCGCTGCAGCCTGAGATTCCTCCCGGAGCGTGGCAGCCCTCAGGCCCGTGTCCCGACTCTGCCCACTACACTTCTGCGCTCTCTGCCCCTCGTGCCCCGCGTTCGGGTACCCTCAAAGTGGCGCCCTGCACCTCCATCCCTGGTCCTTCGTGTCCCGGTCTTGTGGCGGCGGCCATTCGCGGTGGCCGCGATCCGCGCGTCCGTCGCCACCTGCACTACACGCTCAGAGCCTGGCGTGCCGTACGGTATGTCTCGCAGCCTGAGGTGCCAGCAACTTTGTTGACTGAATTCCTGAACTCGCCGGAGCCGCAGGGCTAAAAATAGGGCGCCGCGCCCCTGGGCCGGGCAGTGTCACTCGGTGTCATGATGCCTGGAGGTCCCGGCGCTCGGGCGAGCCACACCAGCTGAACCGGACGCGGTTCCAGGCAGGTCGGGCAGGGCGCCGGGCCCAGAGAAGGCCGAGGGGTTCGACCGAATGGGCACCCTTAGGGTGGTCTCCTGGAAGCGGCCCTCCTCTGCCCTGTTGAACTCCCAGGCTGCTTGGACCCAGACAACAGGCCCCGGGAGGTCGCCGTCGGCCGCAGGGTCCCGCACCCTCAGTCCGTGCAGTGCTCCGTAGCGGCCACTAGGGGGCCTTGCCCGCTCTTCTCGCTAGCTGCCTGTCCCCACCCCTTCCCACAGCTGTTTCCCGCAGGAGATTGACAGCTGGGCTCGGGGTTGCCATGGGGATAGGCAAATAAGGGCGGCGGGGCTGGTGCTCCGATTGGCCTGGGGGTGCGCTCTCCCTCCCGGGGAGGCGGGCCTGGGCGCTCGGCTCTATAAAAATGCGCGCCTCGGAGCTCGCCCGTGGGAGGCGGGGCTGGTTTACTGTGCGGGTGGGGTGCAGGGCGGGGCACGGGGCGGGGCGCAGCGCGGGGCGGGGCAGGGGAGCCAGAGGCTCGGCCGCACTGCTACTGGTCCGGAGCGGTTCTCCAAGGTCTAGCAGGAGGAGGCTCCAAGACCCTGCGCCCGCCAGGAGCCGGCCCATGGACGCCTGACAGGCCCTGCCAGTGGCGTCCCATGTACGCCGCCCCTGAGTTGTCTGCGTGAAACTTTTCCCTGCACCTCTCGGCGCCCCGGCCCGAAGCCCGCGCCCGCCGGGACCGCGCCCCGTGGGGAGCCAGGGGGGGGAGAGGCCGGCGGCTCCCCCCCCCCCGCCACCCGTCGGGGCGCGGCCGGGCGAGGTGGTGGGGCTAAGGCCCCGGGCGATGGCCGCGGAGCTGGCGATGGGCGCCGAGCTGCCCAGCAGCCCACTGGCCATCGAGTACGTCAACGACTTCGACCTGATGAAGTTCGAGGTAAAGAAGGAGCCGCCCGAGGCCGAGCGCTTCTGCCACCGCCTACCTCCCGGTTCGCTGTCCTCGACGCCGCTCAGCACGCCCTGCTCCTCCGTGCCCTCCTCACCCAGCTTCTGCGCACCCAGCCCGGGCACCGGCGGCGGCGGCGGCGGAGGAGCGGGGGGCAGCGGCGGCGCAGCCCAAGCCGGGGGCGCCCCCGGGCCACCAAACGGGGGCCCCGGAGCCGTCGGGGGCACCTCGGGGAAGCCGGTGCTGGAGGATCTGTACTGGATGAGTGGCTACCAGCACCACCTCAACCCCGAGGCCCTCCACCTGACCCCGGAGGACGCGGTGGAGGCTCTCATTGGCAGTGGCCACCACGCGGGGCACCACGGAGCGCAACCCCCGGCGGCCGCCGCGGCCTACGAGGCCTTCCGGAGCCCTGCCTTCGCGGGCGGCGGCGGGGGCGGCGGTGCGGACGACCTGGGCGCCGGCCACCACCACAGCGCACACCACCACCACGGCGCACACCACCACCACGGCGCGCACCATCACCATCACCATGGCCACGGCGGCGCGGGCCACGGCCACCACCACGGTAGCGGCGGCGCCAACCACCACGCGCGCCTGGAGGAGCGCTTCTCCGACGACCAGCTGGTGTCCATGTCGGTGCGGGAGCTAAACCGGCAGCTCCGAGGCTTCAGCAAAGAGGAGGTGATTCGGCTGAAGCAGAAGCGGCGCACGCTCAAGAACCGCGGCTACGCGCAGTCGTGCCGCTTCAAGCGCGTGCAGCAGCGGCACATTCTGGAGAGCGAGAAGTGCCAGCTGCAGAGCCAGGTGGAGCAGCTGAAGCTGGAGGTGGGGCGCCTGGCCAAGGAGCGGGACCTGTACAAGGAGAAATACGAGAAGCTGGCCAGCCGGGGTGGCCCCGGGGGCGTTGGCGGCGCCGGCTTCTCGCGGGAGCCCTCGCCGCCGCAGGCCGGGGCCAAGGGCGCGCCCGACTTCTTTCTGTGACCCGGGACAGGGTCGCGCGGGAGCTCCGAGGCCCGGCACTGCGTGCCTCTCTGGGGTCGCCCCCTTCTCCGCCCGGCTCCATGCACCTGCCGGGTTACTGTCCCGACGTCGTCGCTGCGGTTCTTTCGTGTCCGAGGAAGCCGAGCCAGGTCTAACTCGCTCTCAAGCGTCCACTGTACATAAGTCGAGCGCGGCCCTCCGTGCCGACCCCTCCCCGGCAGCCTCTGCCTGCCCTGTGCGTCTTTTCCGTTTTCTTTTCTTTTCAGTCTCCTTTTCCTTGCCCCCTTTTTACTCCTCTTCTCCCTTTTTAAAACGGTCTTATTTTCAAAACATTTATATTTATTTTGCTTGGTGATTAGAAAAGAAAACCTTCCCCAACCGGTGCACCCTCGAACGCCCGCGAGTCCCCGCATGCGTCGCTCGATAGGGGCCCGGCCCCTGCCTGTCCTAGCGCCCGCTTGCCCCCTGCCCTGCCCGGCGTTCCCAGAGGCGGGAGCCCGGGTTCGGTCCCTGCTGTGTTCGGTCCTGGGCCTGCTGCCCTGCTGTACTCGACGGGGGTGGGGGGTGGGGGGAAGGGGTCGCCGTGCTCAGCCGGGTGAGGGCTGGCCCGGACTCCCGCGCTGCCATTTCTCTATGCACCAGATCGTATTTATGACTCCTAGGGAAATATATCTTATTTTAACCTTGAAGAGAAGTGAAATTTAAAAAGTAATGCACTGTATTTCTAAAAGAAATTTAAAGAGGAGGCTTAGGTCTGAACCTCCTGGCATGGGTGGGTGGAGAAAGTGTTTTTATTTAAATTTAAATTGTGTTTTGTTTTGTTTGTGGAATTTTTTAAAAGCTTAGTCGCTCTTTGGATTAGCTGGAAATGGGTGGACAGGAGGCGCCGACCCCTCTAAACTGGGTGAGGCCTGCCAAGTGGGGACCCTGATTTTCTAAGGCCCCTGCACTCTGGGACTACAGCCTTCCTGGGTCCTTCCTTCCTCGATCTTGCCAGGCCTTCCAAGCAGGACAGGCCAACTCCTTGAAAGTTTTGTTGTGTTGTTGGTTCTTGTTGAGTTCTTTTTTCATTTGCTACGAAACTGAGGAAAGGAAAAAAAAAATACACAAACAAAATAAATCTTGTTAGATCCAAAAGTTACCGGAGCCTGGATGATTTGTCTGTGGCTTTTGTTTTTGCCACATTTCACCTCGCAAGAAAGAAAGAAAAGTCACGGGGTCAGGCTTTGCCTTAGCAGTGGGCGACTGGCCTGGGCATTACCAGGGAGACACGGACCAGGTTGTAAACACGGTGGTTGTCAACTGACTCTTTGCCCACAGGGGAGCAAACCCCAGAGGGAAGGGGAGCCATCCTAAGTGATGACCCGAAGTCTGGGGCCGTTGTGTCCCAGAGCTGCCTTAGCCTTTCAGAGCCTACGGATCTCTACCCAGGAGAAGGGCGGCCTGGGATGTCCTTGTAATGCCGAGATATGGTTGGGGGTATGGCCTCGGGGCCCTGGGAGGTGGTGAGACGCTTGGAAATCTGTAGGGGCCCAGGCAGTAGCCAGGCTTTTAGGGGACTGTTTCCTCCCATCCACCACCGCAAGGAAGTGTGACAAGTGTCCTTGTTTTGCAAATTTGGAAAGTGCTCACCTGGCCTGGAGGGGCTGTCCCAATGTGTTCTTTCGCTCTGGGCTGCTTTTCTTGCTTGGTGATTAGAAAAGAAAACCTTCCCCAACCGGTGCACCCTCGAAAGTGGAGGCTCCCTCTTGGTGGCTGTGGTTCTCCCAGAGAGTTTCACTATTTCAGTCCTGCGCCCCAGAAAAAGCAGCAGGTCATACCTATCCTGTTCTTCCCCTTCTGTTTTAGAACAAGACTCTGGGAAACCAGGTCTGTGTGTGGTTGAGTGAAATCCCGGCCTATGTCTCTGCAGGAGAAATGCTGTGGGAGAGAAAAAAATGCAGGTGTGGGGTTTGAGTTAAAGATGTGACAAGGACCTGAATGCTCCACCCAGCCTTGTTTGGGAGGGTCACCCACCAGATGTGGACACCTTCAGAGATGGTCTTCCCCGGTGAGGGGCCAAGAGCTATGGGCAAGTTTATAGCTGGGGACCACTGACCTGTTTTGGACCTTGAAGTCCCTAGCCTAGAGCTAGAATACAGAACACCTCAATTTTTATTGTCATCACCCTGTGGAGTCTTTTACAGGGAGCCTGGCAAGAAAAAGTGCAAGTTGAGGGCCAGCAGCCAGCAGCTTTCCTGGAGGGGACAGCGGTGGTAGCTGTGCGCGCTCTCCCTGCCCAGTGTCTGAGCCTCCTAGAGCCCAGCTCTGGACCTGAACCTGGCCTCTCAAGCGCTTCAAGCTCAGGAGTCCCACAGCCCCCACAGGATGTGTATTGGGTCCCCCACAGCCAGTTTCTTGGTCACATTTTCTCTGCCCTCCCTCTTTCCTCTGGCTTCCCTTTAGGATGGGAGGCTGAGCAAACAAATGAATATGAATGTGGACAGCCTATGAATCATGGGGGCAACAGCAGCACCTACTCTGGTGTCCAGAAGCAGATTTTGTTTTCTAGAAACCATTTTGGGGACCCCCCAACTCCTTGTGTGGGGGGTGCCTTTGGCTCCAGCCCTGAGTTGCAAGGAAGCAAGGAAGGAAGCTGGCCTAAGCACCATCACCAGTGGGGAGCAGGGAGGGAGCTGGGAGCCCCGGGGCCTGTGCTGGGGATCCTGTGTCCCTGCTTGGAGGGAGAGGGTGAGGGCAGGGAGTTGGAGTAGGTGGGCAGGGGCTGTGAGAGAGACCAGGGACCACGAGTGCTGCCAGGGGGAGTGCTTGGGGCATGTGTGTGCCATGGGTATGATGGGCATGCTTGTCCAGGCAGTCAGGTTGGGCAGTGGCAGCACCTCTGCCAAGCCAGGGGCTACCTGGACCACAGATCTGAGAGGCAGCTGGAAGGCACTTAGACTGTGGGTCTGAGGCAGGGGTGACTGAAGGGCCAAACTCTGTTCAGCTTTGGGGCCCTCTTGCCCCCATCTAGATGGCCCAAAAAGGCAGTTGGGGCACCCGTGTCTCAAGCTTCCCCACCCTTGGCGTTCGGAGCCTGAATAGGCCTGATCTCCTGCCCCCTCAACTGTCCTACTTGCTGATAGGGCTGCCTGGGGCCCTCAGGGTCCGCACAGACTCAGTGTTGCCCAGCAGCCCACTACCTTTCCGCCAACCTCCTGGGGGCCCAGCAGGGATTCAGATGATGAAACAAGCCCAGAGGAACCCAGAGGTGGTCCCTGTACCCAGCGGGGAGGAAGGAGGCTGGGTTCCGGTGTGGTTCATTGTTGGGGCTGCCTGGGATGCTACCCAGGACTGAAGTCCTCCTGTTCACAGAGGAGTGGAGCTGGACCCAGCAGCCTCTTCTCAGGAAGAGCAGGCTGAAAGCGTGGTGTGCTGTGGACCGTGACTGGGTGCACCTGAGGAAGACAGGGCCCATGCTCCCACGGGGCCACCAGGCAGCACAGCAGCCCACACGCAGTATGTTCACACTCCCAGCACATGTGCACACTCCCTCCTATAGTCTCACCTCCTTTCCTGTCCCCATCCCCTTTCCCTGGGATTCCCAGATGCTGGGTCAGAGGCAGCCCCTGCACCAGCCCAGGACAGTTACCTCTCCTGAGACAGTGCCCCAGCCCACCCTGCCCAGGGCTCAGAGACTGCACCCAGCTGGCCCTCATCCTGTGGTCTGCACTCCCACCCCCAGCCTTGCTGGCTCTACACCTTCCAGCAAGTTAAATTCCACAGAAATTTCTGAACCTCGGGGTGCTCCTGTGCTGCAGGCAGGCCAAGCCTGGCCCTGACCTTCTGGTCCTGCTGATGGACTTTGGCAAGGCAGCTGTTTCCAAGCCCCAAAGCTGTCCCCCACCTCTTCTGCAGCCTGCATCTCCCCATTTCTGGCCCTGGTTCCCCTGCATTCTGCAGCATATTTCCTCCCTGCCTCCTGCTTGTAGCTGGCTCTGAGGTGGGGGCAGGCAAGGTTGAGGTGTCCTCCTTCCCCCCATGAGGAAGAGCACAGGGCGTGCAGTATGCCCACATACAGGCACCAACCTGACACACAGACCCATATATGGGGGCAGCTGCATGCGGACACCCTGTAACACGACACAGAGACCCACTCCACACATGCACAGCTCCATTCAAACATGACTGCAGACCCGTGCATGTGGACCGACATGCAGATGCACACGTGGACCCCACAGGCTTTCTGTTTCCTGGTCCCCTTGTGTCCTATCCTGTCCATGTGGCCAGTGAGGCCTCTGATACAGGCCACCTGGTGAGATCTTGCTCTCCTCTAGGCCTCTCTGCTTGGCTCCCCCACCCTACCCTGCCCAGGCCTCAGAGCCCACCTCTCCTTGCCACCTCTCTCCCAGCTGTGGTCCTCCAGACCACCACTGAGGCCCCCATGACCCTTCAGAACAGAAGCCACACTGTCTAGGTCCTGTCCCCCTCTAGGGAAGGCGGTGGGATATGAGAAGCAGCCCACGCCTCTGTGGACCTTCACCAACCAGCCCAGGGGCTCCTCATCCAGCAAGCTTACTCAGCGGGGACCTGATCAGCCTGGGTAGAAGGCAGCATGGAGGCCACTCGACAGGCTTCACAGTCTCACCAAGGGGCTTCCCCAGGCAGGGACTCAGGTAGGGCCAGGATATGCGATCCCAGGAAGGGCAAAGCCATCACTCACCCTGGCCTGGATTCATCCTCACCTGGCAGCTGCTCTGGGAAGAGGATGAGGGTGCTTTCTGTAGGTCATGGAGGTGACAGACTGGCTGCTGGGGGACCAGGACAGTCACCAGTCCTGTGGGCCACAGCTCTCTCCTTGCCCAACCCCCACCTCTGCCTGCTGCTCTGACCACAGGGCCAGCCATGCTTCTCCTGTCCCCAGGCTCAGCTGCCCAGTCAGCAGTTCCTGAGGCCACAGAGCTGGGCCAGGGGCCAAGGAGGCGCTGCTAGGGTGCCCTGCTCTCCCTGACTCCAGTCTAGCCCAGTCCCTGGCCCACACAGGGACCCACCAGCCTAATCCCCCAGCCCCTGAAAGGGGGAAGGGCAGCCTGGGAAGAACTTTGATGGGCCTATGGCATTGATCAAACACCTACTGCGAACTAAAGGCTAAGGGCTTTTCTTAGGAGATGGGGACAGAAGTCTGAACATGGCAGAACCCCCACCTGGAGGAGGGGATGCCAATCCCTCGGACACAGCCACCGTGGAAGATACAGGTATGCTGAAGAGGGGCCCTGCTCTGGCTGGGTAGTGAGAATGGGGTGGGGCAGTCAGGGGAGAATCTTGCTAGACAAAGGGAATTGGGAGAGAGGGGTGGAGAGAGAGTGTGTGTGTGTGTTTCAGGAGAGCAAGTGAAAGTGGGTCCTACCTTAAAAGTTTGACACCCAGGTGGCCTGTGGGACAGGAGGACCCCCTGGGGTGGGAAGCAGAGGGAGGGGGAAGGGGGTAGAGTGAGCCACACTTTGGATGTAGCATGGGAGAACCAGAGGGAGAAGGAGGGAAGTGCGGGCTGTGGGGAACAGACGCAGCGGCAGCAGCCTGGGGTCTGGGTGAACCCCAACTCTTGGGCGCCTTGAGGAGAAGGTCAGTGACTCTTCCAGGAGCCCAGGAGTGTCTGCTAGAGTCCACTGAGACTCGTGTTCAGAGCCAGAGTTCCATCCTCGCCCGGGCAGCTAGGGAGGGAGCCCTGACTATCTGAAGACGGCCGGTGTGGAGGAGGAGGGAAACCCAGCTGCGCAGACTGGGGGTGGCTCGGTTAGGAGAGAGCAAAGTAGGGGAGTGGCTCCACCCCATGTGCCCCGGGGCTGCCCAGGGGTTCCTGCTTACAGGTATACGTGCTCGGTACTCAGGGGCCCTGCGCCGCTGCAGCAGAGACAGTAATTTCCGACTGGCGGACTCAGCTCCTGCCTAATTCGCAGTGACACCGCTCAGCTGCCAAAGGCTCGGGCTGTCAAAGCCAATTAGCCTGTGGCCAGGGAGGAGCATGTTGGGGGCGGGTGTGGGAACCAGCAAGGCCACAGGCGTCTCAGGAGCGCTGGAGACAGGTTTCCTGTGGGGAACCCGGTGTCCCGACCCAGGAAAGGGGGAGGATGGCGGCAGCACCAAGCACAGCCAGTCAGAACCACCCTCCCGTAAGCCCCTTGGCCTCAGAGCCCCCCACTCCCGCCATGCATCTTCTTGTTGTCCCTCTTAGCCCCGCTGCTTCCTGACCCCTGTTGTCACCTCCATACCGCCCTCTGTGACTCTGTTTCCCTCCTGGTGACACCTAGGTCAGGTGTCCTGCAGTGTCTGGCCTCCAGAAAATTCCAGCCTCCAGAAAATTCCTCTCCATTACTTAGTTACTACATTCCCAGCTGCTGAACTTGCTCTGCTCCCTATCGGCCCCCCACCACCCTTGCTGTCCCACCTGGGCAGGTGCCTGTGGCCACTCCCCCCTGGCACCTGCACCTTTCCATGCCATCACTTCAGCCTGGTCCTAGTTCTCAGGGACAGCCTGAGGGGGGGCACTCACTCCCACTCCGCACGCTGACATCCAGTGTCTCAGAGTGTCCAGAGAATGCCAGATGCTAGACCATGTGATTGTGGCCTGGTGGCCTCCTAAGAGTAGCCCTAGGGTGGCAGCCCCTGTTGCACAGGCCAGAGTGCTGAGGCATGAGGACCACCCAAGACCAAAGAGCTGGGCCTGACTGGCCTCGAGTCCGGCAGTACCCATGCTGCCTTTTCTTGTGTCTCACACCCAGCTGAGTCCTGACCAGACCCTCCTGGGCTAGTGGGTCTCCGGGACAAACCTCACCTGGGGCGGCTGGGCCAGGCACCTCCTATGGCCCTTCTGATCCATGGAGGTGCCCCAAAGGGAGTAGCAGATGTCCTGGGTACAGGGTGGACTTACCAGGGGTTTAGGCTGGACCCACCCAGATCCAACTCAGCCTCTCCTGATGCCTCTGGCCTCCTCTCTTCAACCCCAGGGCTGCTCTTAGGCAGGAGCCATCTGTGACTCCCCAGGACCCTCCAGCCAGCACTCCTGAGGGCTCTGATCCCTCACCAGCGGCCCTAGCATTTCCTGCCCACTCCATCCCCCTTCCCCAGTATGTTCTTCCTTCCTCTGGAGACCTTTTTCTGACCCACTACCTCCCTGCTCTTTCCTGGGGCCCAGGTCCTTCGGATGGTTGGCTTGTCCACCTAAGGGCATTCAGCAATGCGAGGTTCCCACCTGCTTGGCACCACCCCAGTTCCAGTCCACTGCCTAGGGTCACAACACAGTGAGCCCTGGTTGTCCTCAGGAGCCTTCAGAGATGGCAGGGGAGGTCGGGCTGCAGCATGTGTGGGGGAATTGGGTAATCCAAAGAGGGCTGAGGTTCTCGGCCTCCACCACACCCTCCACCCCACTCTCTGCCAAGCCCAGGATGGGGTCTCTGCCTCTTTGCTGCAGTTAGAGTGGGGCTGTGCTTTGCCAGGTGGGGACTTGATTACATGGTGTCAAGTGGTGTCACTTCAGACATGTGTCTGGGTGCGTGTGGCAGTGTGAGACACTCTGGCTGGGTTGCCCCAGGACTCGAGGAGCAGAGCTGCAGCAGCAACAGCAGCGGGTGGCGGTGGCACTGGGACCTGTTACTCCAGGGCGGTGGGTGTGATCCTGCAAGGGGCGGGAGCGGGAACACAAGGCTGAGCCCTGGGAATGAGTAAGAACTGGAGTAATGCACAGGGTGACTGTAAGACCAAAACAGGGAAAGGAGACTGGGAGAGGGGGTTGCGGGGGAGGCAGGGGGTGGGGGTGGGGTGGGGTGGGACAGTTTGGGGCAGCACTGGGGAGTGGGGAGGGAGTCAGAATCGGAAGGAGAGTGGGGACGATGGGGCAGAGCAGGAAGGAGAAAGAGGGGGTGCCAAGGCGGCGGAGGTTGGAAGGGGCCAGGGAAAAGAGGGAAGGGAGGGAGATGGGGCAAGGGGGCCCAGCCAGGGTCAGCAGAGACTCTGCCCTTTGTGGACTGAGGTACCTGCCCTGGTGCAGGGAGGTGGTGGGCTGCATTGGGAGACCCGCAGCCTCTGGGAGCTGGGAGCCCTCAGCTTCTCAGCTGTGCCTTGGGCCCTATCAGAGTCGACCTCCCTGCCTCCTTGGATTCCTCACTTCCTCTCTTAAGCACTAAATGGGCCAAGGGCGTCATGGGGGAGCACTCACACCTGTGGGGTTTAGTCCTCCACCCTTTCATTCCTCCCAAGGCTTCTGACCTGCCAGCATCTCAGCCCTCCTGGTTCTGGGGGTACAGTGTGAGGGACCAGCTCACCTAAGGCAGGGTGAGACCTGGGTGCATTCAGTCTCAGTTTCCTCTTTCGTGGACTGAGGGAAGTTATGGAACCTGTGTCCAAGGTGTTCGTCAGGCTGAGGCCCCTGAGCTTTCACTGCCCCTGCTGCCCAGTGCTGTCCCTCATCCTTCGGGCCCTAGGTCGGAGGAGCGCGCGAGGCATGAAGCTGACAACTGAGCAGGTTCTTCTGTAAGTGTGTGAGGTCACCCTGTCCAGCATCACAGACCCTGAAAGCTCAGGGTGTGCAGGCGTGGTCTCGGGGCTCCACTTGCCAATGCAACTAGGAAAGGCCTGATTACTGCCTGGACCAGAGCTGCTTCTCTGGGGTGGGGTGGGCCCGCATCACAGGGGAAGTGAATCACACTTGGATGGGTGGGACTAGGCCCAGGGCCTCTGCCCTAGTTGGGTAAAATAAGCAGGTCCTCCCCTGAGCCCACCCCGCCCCCACACACCTGGACAGCCAGGGCCTCTCAGTGGCTTGAGTCAGGCTGAGCTCAGTCCCAATTCTGTGCTCACTTGTAGGGGTTTCACCTCCCTGGCTTTCATTACCTCTCAGTAAAAAAGACATTGAACTGTTTCCATCCAGCCCCATCTGCATGGGGGTCCTCCTGGGGACCAAAGAAGGGTCTGTTCCACAAGCCGCTTGTCAGGCTGAAAGGCTTCCTGGAAGGGGAAAGAATCATGTGGGCGTGCAGTGCTCACCCCAATCCATGGCCACAGACATCTGTTTGTGGGGTGCTTTGAAGGCCTGGAAAATTGGAGCCATCCCCTGCAGGGAATTTAGGGCTCCTGGTGAGGATTCCAAATCCTGTCCTGGGGAACCCCAGCACAACCCTAACTGGCCCAAAACAGTAAGGTGCAACCCCCCGCATCCACCTCTCTGTTTCTTCTCCTGTCACTGCCATGTCCAGTCTAGGGCTGTCCCCCATGCTACCTGGCTACTGACATTGCCCTGCCCATCAGGTAAAGCCAAGCTCTCCCCAGCCTTTAGAACCAGCATAGTTTTTGTGGGCAAACCCACCCCAACCTGGGCCTAGTCCCACCCATCCAAGTGTGATTCACTTCCCCTGTGATGCGGGCCCACCCCACCCCAGAGAAGCAGCTCTGGTCCAGGCAGTAATCAGGCCTTTCCTAGTTGCATTGGCAAGTGGAGCCCCGAGACCACGCCTGCGCACCCTGAGCTTTCAGGGTCTGTGATGCTGGACAGGGTGACCTCACACACTTACAGAAGAACCTGCTCAGTTGTCAGCTTCATGCCTCGCGCGCTCCTCCGACCTAGGGCCCGAAGGATGAGGGACAGCACTGGGCAGCAGGGGCAGTGAAAGCTCAGGGGCCTCAGCCTGACGAACACCTTGGACACAGGTTCCATAACTTCCCTCAGTCCACGAAAGAGGAAACTGAGACTGAATGCACCCAGGTCTCACCCTGCCTTAGGTGAGCTGGTCCCTCACACTGTACCCCCAGAACCAGGAGGGCTGAGATGCTGGCAGGTCAGAAGCCTTGGGAGGAACGAAAGGGTGGAGGACTAAGCCCCACAGGTGTGAGTGCTCCCCCATGACGCCCTTGGCCCATTTAGTGCTTAAGAGAGGAAGTGAGGAATCCAAGGAGGCAGGGAGGTCGGCTCTGATAGGGCCCAAGGCACAGCTGAGAAGCTGAGGGCTCCCAGCTCCCAGAGGCTGCGGGTCTCCCAATGCAGCCCACCACCTCCCTGCACCAGGGCAGGTACCTCAGTCCACAAAGGGCAGAGTCCCTGGGCCCCACTTTCTTGATGACAATGAGAAGGAGCAGAGGAGGTTGTTTCCCCACCTTGAGTGTGCTGGGTATCCTGCCTTTACTCATATTTGGAACTTTTGGACTGAGTTGCCCAAAGGTTCAATTACACAACCCAGCAACTCACACAGAAGTGAACAATGTAAGTACAGGTAATAGAAAGCTAAAAGAACAGTGGAACAAAATAGACAATTAATTCTTCTTTTTTTTTTTTTTTGTGGTGGTACTGGGGATCAAACTCACAATCTCATGCTTGCCAGGCAGGTGCTTATGCCACTGAGCTAAATCCCCAGCCCCTAAATCAATAAACTCCAGTTTGAGTGGGATTTGTCCTAACGATTTGTTTACTGTTTTTTTTTTTTTTTTCTTTCTTCGTACTGGGGATTGAACTCATGACCTTGCGCTTGCCAGGCAGGCACTTGTGCCACTGAGCTATATCCCCAGCCCCATGGACAATTAATTCTTAACTTTAAAAGTCCAGAGGTTGATAGTCCATGATGGCTGCTTTACAAAGTGCTCTGGGATTCAGGCTTTCTTTTTCTTTTGGTACCGGGGATCGAACTCACAACCTTGTGCCTGCCAGGCAGGCACTTACACCATTGAGATAAATTCCTGGCCCTTTTTATTTTATTTTATTATTTTATTTATTTATTTATTTTTTCTGCGGCACCAGAGATCAAACTCACAACCTCACACCTGCCAGGGCAGGCACTTAAGCCACTGAACCAAACTCTCAGCCCTAGTGTTTTGAGGCAGGGTCTCACTATGTAGCTCAGATCGGTCTTGCACTTGTGTTTTAGCTCAAGCTGGCCTCGAACTCACAACGCTCCTCCTACCTCAGCCTCCCGAGTGTTGGGATTAAAGGTGTGCGCCACAATGCCTGGCTCCTGGCCCTTTTTATTGATGATTCCTTTTTTTTTTTTTTTTTTTTTTTTAATTCAGGCTCTTTCTATCATGGCTGATACTCTAAGGTGCAAAATAACTGCTTCAGGGCTGGGGATTTAGCTCAGTGGTGTAAGTGCCTGCCTGGCAGGCACGAGGTCCTAAGTTGAGTCCCCAGTATAAAAAAAAAAAAAAAAAAAAAAAAAACCTGCTCCAGTTCCAGCCATTGCATCTGCATGCTAGGAAGGAAGAGAGAGAAAGTAATTAAAAGAAGAAGCAAAACGAGGAGCCCTGCTGTATTTTAAGCAAAGTCTGGGAAATTGTTTCGTGATCTTTTCACCTGCATCTCATAGCTGGAACTTCGCCACATGGCCTCACCTAATTGCAAGGAAGACTAGGACATGCAGGTTTTAACTCCTGAGCCACTGTGGAAAGTTCCCAGGAAGGAGGAAGAATGAATGAGTGATCCCCAGTCTCCACCAGGAGCTGGGAGTAAGGTCTTGGAGCTCAGAGGACAAGTAGGGAACAGGCAAGGGGTCAATCCAGGTGAGAATACAAGAGATGGCATGGTGCTGCCAGTACACCTGCTGGGCAAGGAATTGCAGGCTTTTGACTCCCTTTTGCCCTTAGAAGGAGGCATGGGCTAGGACCAGGCGTGGTGGTGCATGCCTTTAATCCCGGCACTCGGGAGGCTGAGGTAGGTGGAGTGTTGTGAGTTCGAGGCCAGCTCGGGCTACAACGCGAACGCAAGGCCAGCCTGAGCTACATAGTGTGACCCTGCCTCAAAAAACCGGGGCTGGGAGTTTGGCTTAGTGACTTAAGCGCCTGTCTGGCAGGTGTGAGGCTATGAGTTCGATCCCTGGTGCTGGGAAAAAAAAAAAAAAAAAAAGAAGGAGCCATGGGCAAGCAATCCACAATCTGTACCTGAGGGCCAGGTCCAGAACCAAGTCTCCCACAACCACAGTCAAGGCCACCGTGAGGTAGCTGTAGGAGCCTATGGATCAGAGATGGCTAGCTAGAGTATGCAGAAGACACTCAGTAAATAGGTAGTGGCTAGCTAGATGAATGATCAGGTAGATGATTAGGAAGATGGAAGGATAGGTGAGAAGATGGTAACTGGATAGAAGGATTAGGGATGACTGGTGATGAATGAGTAGATGGATGGATGGATGGATGGATGGATGAATGGGTGAATGGATGAATGGATTGATGGATGGAAGTGCGGATGGATAGGTGGACATGTGGATGGTTGGGTGGGTGGATAGGTGGATGGATATATGTTTGAGGATGGACCTGGATAGATGGATGTATGGATGAACAGATTTGTGGATAGATGAGTAGATGGTACTGTGATTTGGATTTGGTTTGATTGGCTCCCAAGGGCCCATGTGTTGGAAGCTTGTTCTGCATGCAGCAGGGTGTATGGGGGTGGGTCCTTTAGGAAGTATGTCCTGATGGGAGACCCTTAGGTTATTGGAGGTAGGCCCCTGGAAGGGATCCCTGAGTTCTCACAAGATGGTTGTTACAAAAGCTTCAGTTGTCCTCTCCACTGGCCCACCTCTCTTGTCTGTTTTGAGATACAGTCTTTCCTCTCACATGCACTCTGCCATCTGTCATGGAAATCTTCCCAGAGCTGGCTTTTTTTTTTTTTTTCACGAGGGATCGAACTCACAACCTTATGCTTGCCAGGCAGGCACTTGTGCCACTGAGCTAAACCCCTGGCCCTTCCCAGAACTGTTTTGTGACTTATATCTAGATGTCCCCTCAAAGCCTCACTTGATCATACGGTGGTCTTTGAGAGATGATTGTATCACGGGGGCATCATACTTATTAGTGGGTTAGTCAATTCATCAGTTTATAGCTAAGTGTGCTTTAGGAGGTGAGGCCTGGTTGGAGAGGTGGCTTACTGGAGCATGGCCTGGAAGAGTGTGTTTTCCTTCCCTATTCCTCCTTTTGTTCTCCCTGCTTCTTGTCTGCCAAGATGTGAGCAGCTCTCCACCACTGCTCTGTGCTATTCTGTTCTATTTTGGAGCTGGGAACTATGGACTGAAACATGAGCCAAAATAAGCCTCTCCTCCTTTTAATTGTAGGTTCCAGGTATTCTGTCCCAGCAACAAGGGAACAGACAGCTGGTTCTATGCTGTTTAGACTTTTAGCCTCAAAAACTGTGAGCTAAATAAATCTCTTTCTTCTTAATAGACTGCCTCTGGTATTTTGTTGCAGTAACAGAAAACAGTAACAGAGATGGCTAGATGGATGGGAGGATATGTGCTGTCAGAAGTAGAGGGAACCCTAAAGGTGGAGTGAGGGAACGTTTCATACACCAGGAATTTCTCAACCCCATCTGTCACCTCACACCTCTCTTACTCCCTCAAATCTTACATACTCATTTCCAAGAAACTCAATCACCACACAGGCCTCCATAGCACCCTTCACTTGCCTGTGCCCATTTCCTGCTTGGCTCAGCTCACCATCTCTTGCATTTGTTGACCCCAGTTGTCTCTCCTGACCTTTCTGGATGACGACGATGATGATGATGATGACAGACTGCCAGGAGCTGGCCACAGGAGGCCAAAGCTGCATGTTTCCAGCCCATCAAGAAAGAGCCTGGTGCTGACAAGGTGATCAATAAATATTTGTTGTTTAAAAAAGAAAAGAAAAGAAAGAGGCTTGGGATATATCTCAGTGGCACAGTGCCTGCCTGGCAAGCACAAGGTCATGAGTTCGAGTCCCGGTACAAGAAAGAAAGACAGAAAGAAGGGAGAAAGATAAAGAAAGAAAGAAAGAAAGAAAGAAAGAAAGAAAGAAAGAAAAGAAAGAAAGAAAAGGGCCTAACACATATACACACAAAAGAAAAGCAAATAAATAATTGTTGAAAGTAAAAGAAAGAAGGAAAGACAGAGGAATGGACTCACAGTTATACGCAGACACCCGCCAGCTGTCCTCCATGCATGGCCAGAGGAATCTTTTCAGTCACAGGACATGGTGGTCCTCTCCAGGTAAGCCTGGGCTGCTCCAAGGTCCTGAGACAACCCCTATGTCTTTTGTTATTATTCATCACAACTAACATTATTTTATTGATTTATTTATTTTTTATTAGTAAATATATGTAGTACTTATTGTTTACATTCATTGTGGAGAGGTTGGTCCATGTACGTAATACAGCTTCATTCCTTTTTTCCAACTCCTTTCCCTTCCTTTCTCCTCTTTCCCTCCATCTCTTGATCCTCTTCTTGTTTGACAAACTTTGTCCCCCTACTTCCTTTTATCTAGCCTTTATTCTGCCCTTTATGCTTTGGATTTCTCATATAAGATAAACTACGTGTGTTATTTAAACTCGTATGTCTGATTTATTTCACTTACCATTATTGTCCCTAGAGGCCCTTGCTTTCTTGTCCTCGCCCTCACCTGGCCCTTGAGGCCTTCTATCTTTCCTCCCTGATCGGGAACAGTGAGCCAGTCTGGAGCCTGGCACATTGTGTGGCTGCTCTTCAGGGTCTGATGACCCTTTCTGCTGGCCTGTTCTCTGACCCATGCCCACTAGTTCTAGACCTGGTCCTGTGCACAGATGGTCCCTGCAGCTCCCAGGGTCTGTTGAGCCCGCACTGCGGGCTGGTCGGCTCTTCCATGGCCTCCTGGAAGTTCCTTGTGTTTACAGGCTACAGCAGTTGGCTTTGACTTCAGCCACATTCAATTTTATTTTCTCAAACTGACATATGCACATTTATTTATTTACTTATTTATTGAGAGAGAGAGAGAGAGAGGCAGTGAGGTGTGGTGCATGCCTCTGTTTCCAGCACTCTGGGCAGCTGAGGATGGAGGAGCCCAATCTTGGAATATACCAGAGAGATCTTGTCTCAAAAAACAAAAGTAAATAAATAAAATAAAGGGCAGGAAATGCACATCGATGTGAATGTCCTAGGTTCAATCCCTAGTACTGAAAAACAAAAAATTCATGAAAGACTGAAAACCCATTGGTCTCCTGCCTCTGCCTCCAGACCTGCTTTCAGCAAGAGAGCTTTTCCAGCTCGATGCTGTTTCTTCCTGTCTTTACCTCCAAATCTCCACAGGCAAGACTTATATTACTATTTCTTGATTTATTGGTTTTAGACATGTGTAATTATTTATAGATGGATAAATATTTCAAGATTTCCCTCCATTACACATTTACTCTTCCCTTCCCAACATCTTCACCAAGTTTTATGTCAGTATTTTTACTTTAAAAAACCCCATTTACGTTATTGTAACTGTGTGAATATTCTTCTTCTTCTTCTTCTTCTTTTTTTTTTTTTTTTTTTTTTTTTTTGTCCTGGGGCTCAAACTCACAACCTCGCGTGTGCCAGGCAGGCACTTAGGCCACTGAGCTAAACTCCCAGCCCTGTGAATATTCTTCTTGCTTGAACAAAGATACACTATAATTAAATGTTTTTCCCTGAGCAACTTCTGTGTTTTTCCTGGAGTTAATCATTGCCTCTAGTTTTACTTTGTCTTTCTATGTGTCTATCTGAAATTTTTCTCAAATGCTCTCATCTTTCTAACAATTAATCTCTTGATACAGTTTGGAAATTATGTAGACATAGAAACCTGCATCAAGCAATCTCTGAAGTCCATTTTCTTGGGACACTTCTTGCAAAAGCTGTCCAGCTCTTGGATGACTACTGTCCAAGCTCTCTAGGATACCCTTCCTCCCTCACTTTATCACTGTCCCTTCCCTTTCTTGGTTGACTTTGCCTTTTGGGGACACATCCTGCAGATACTTCCTGAGAACAGGTCTCAGGAGGTGAGTGTTTGGAGGTTTGTACAATCTAATATTGTTTTTTTCTCTAGAAGATTTTTTTAAAAAATTGCTGGCATTGGTGGCCTAACATTCTACAATGACATGCAAGGTTTTTCCTCATCATCATGGTGGACTCGGATATGACTTTCTGGCTGGACACTCAGTCTTGCAGTGTTGGACAATGGTCTGGGTTTAGGTCTTTGATAATTAATCACACACCTTCCCCCTGCTTTTTTTTTTTCTTTTACTTTTCTTTCTTTTTTTTTTTTTTATAGCCTCTTTCCAAGGCCGCTTTTAGAAGTTGGGTCTCCTGGTAAATCCTGTATTTTTCTAGTATTTCTTTCCTGTTTTCTGTCTATGTGTTGCTTTGTTTTCTAATCTGGCTACTGAGTACGTATTTCCACTGAGCTTTCTCTTATGCTTTGATTATGTGCCATCTCTGTCTCTCTGCCCCCCATCTATGTCTGTGTTTCTCGGTCTCTCTCTCCCCATCTCCCTGTCTCTCTTTCCATCCCATTTTGTCACTGAGTATGATATGATCTCTGGGGCCACCCTGCCTGGCTGAATCTGAGCTCTGTCATTCCTAGCCGTTAACTTTACGAGGTTGACGCGACCTTTTGCACCTCTCTCATAATATGGCACTCACTTTTCAGGTACGGTATGAGAGTGAAGCAAGCTGACCTCTGTCCCAGTACCTGGCCCTCATAGGACAGCTGCAGGCTGTTGCTGGTGCTATTGTATCGTACTCATTCCCCAGGTACCTCTCTCTGGCTGGTCGAGCCACATCATCGCAGGTTTTGTTTTATTGCCTGCCTGTGGTGCTCAGCTGTCCTGTCCTGGTGGTCAGTGTGGTGGTCTTATCTGGGATGGGCCTCCCCACAGGGAACCAAGAATGGGCAGTAGCTTCATGAGAATCCACTGTGGCCAGTGGCTGGTCTTTTTTTTTTTTTTTTGTGGGCACGGAGCATCTCAGAGGATGCTCCTCTAGCCTCTTCCTGGTTACAGACCACTGGTGTCTTACTAAAGGAGGGTAAACAGTGTGGCTTGGTTTGGCTGTCACTGAGTTACTCTGATCCAGTGAGCCTGGTCCCAGGTCCTTCCCCCAGTGTCTGATGTGGCTGGGAGGGGCTTCTGTGAGGGGCCTTGTGATTCCACCTAGGAGCCCTTGGCTCACTGTCCCCTCTGTTTCCCAAAGACAGGCACATTGACCCCTAAGCACTGTGTGACCTGTCCTTCCCATCTGCTGTGTTTCCCTGCTTTCCACATTTTAGTGACATTTTGGAGGAGACTCTGAGTCGACATTCAGTCGACTGTATCCAGAAGATATCCAGGTTCCTGGGAGCCTCAGACTTCTGGGTCTCCTTTTTGGGATGGGGACCAATGAATGAGCAGGCTTGGAGCCTGAGGCAGACCCACCCCTCTGCCTGGGCTGTCCCACCTGGCCTGGCTCAAGGCAGTGGCAGGTCAGCCAAGGATGCTCTAAGCCTCTCCTTCTCTTGTCCCCATTAAGGGGACAATAGGAGAATAAGCACTTTTCTTTCTTCATTTCCCCACACTGTCTGCTAATATCATACTGATGATAATTTCTCTTTAATGGGCTATTTGCAGTAATTATGATACACCGAGTGAGTAATTGTATCTGACTCCAGCACCCACCATAGTTAAGGGAGGGATAGGGCCTTCTGCCCTCCCAGCCTGGGCGGCTCTGCCCTCTGCCTGCCACTAGCTCTTAGTTTCTGAGGTTCCATGGCTTTGCAGAAGCTTGCCCCAGGACAGAGTGTGCTGCCCTTCCCAGGGCCACCCCAAGGCCCCATCTGGGTCTGGCCTGGTCACTAGCTCTGACACCCTAGATACGATGGGCTTTGGTTGGCCTGTTTATGCTGGGATGTGACCTTGCCTTGGTCTGGCTGCAGGAAGTGTCTGCCCCTGGCTGCAGGCCTTTGATATCTGTCCAATGGTCACAGGCAGGAAGTCCAACCTACCAGTGTGGGCACAGCAAGGGGGATGTAACACCAGGGACTTTCTCCCTGGCCCTCTGTTAGGAGCTGCTCCTACACATTCATGTACTGTTCCCTCAGTTCTTACCCCACCACCAATGTGCCTTCCATGTGACAGCCACACCAGCCCAGGTAGAGGTCAAAGGTGAGCCAGAACCCTGCTCCAAGGCTCTCCAGCTAGAAAGTGAGGTTAGGCCTGACCCCAGGAGACAGAGAATGCAGAGCCCACTAAGCCTCTGGCCAAAACCTTCATTCCCCCAAACACCCACCCTGGTTTTTGCAGCCTCTGAAGTCTACAGCTTGCCCTGCCTTCACCAGACAAGGGGGACAGCCTCAACACTCCCAGGCTGTGTTCCCCAGGCAGGACCCCACAGGGAGAGGTGGGCTGCACCTACACCATCACCTCTACCATCACCATCATCATTGCCATCACCTCCATCGCCATCACCACCTCCATCACCAACATTACCATGTTAGTATGAGAACCCCCCTTCCTTAGCTGCATCGTGTCATGGCAGAAGGCATCATGGTGAGTGTGCCTGCAACAGGGAGCGATCCCATGGCAAGCCAGGACACAGGTCAGGGATGAAACAGCCTTGCTCTTTCTTTTCGTTCCTTTTCTTTTCTTTTTTTTTTTTTTTTTCTTTCTTCAGTGCTGGAGATTGAGCCTCAAACTGTAGACAAGCACTCTGAGCTATACCCCCTGCCCCAGTCTTGCTTTTTAATAGCAACTCTCTTGAAAGACCTAACCAGGGTCCTATAAGAACTTCCTCATTCCCTTCCAACGGCGGTGTCCCCTGTGACCTACAGATCTTTCCCACCTCTTAAAGGTCTCACCACCTCTCACATCATTACACTAGAGACCAAGCTTCCCGTGCATGGACCCTGGGGGTTCACATCGTCACAAACTACATCAAACCATAGTGCTAACCTTCACTATCATGATCGCCACCATACTGCTTACCGGCAGTGCTTCTGGGGACCAGTTTTGTAACCTGGTTAGGAGATAAGACGTGAACTCTTTAATGTCTAAGAAAAACTAAGTGTCACATTGACTACGTGTGCCCAAAGAAAAATAAACAGGGGGCTTTCTCTGAGGTAGGGTGTCCAGGGACATAGCCCAGCCACTGGGGTTGTCTATCCGGAAGAACATAGCTTGGGCAACAGATTCTGGGTCTGGTGGGAGAAAAGCACTGCTGGTATTACTGTCACCCAAGACAGAGGCCACAGGGAAAGGCTGCCTCAGACACTTGTTGCAGGCCTCAGGGAAAGGGTTGGGAGGGGTGTGTCCTCCACACCACAGGCTTCACCCCAGCCCTGGAAGCCTCCAGGTCACTGAAGGTTGAGTAAGAGGCCAAAAGAGGCAGGACTGGGAGGGCCCTGGTGCACAGGGGTATCTGTTTCCAGAGTCAAGGGTGCTGTGGGGTGGGGGGCCCACCTGGGGGTAAAGGGCTGGCTCCCTGCCCTCCACCTACCCCACTGCACCCTGCTGGCTGCTGATGGCAATTATTTCCTCATATGTCTGTTCTGGTCAATAAACCTCAGCCCATGGGGGGGATTGCTGATGGCAACCCCCCCGTCATAATTAAGCATGTGCAGCCTAATTAATTGAGTGGTCAGGATGCTAATTAGTGGGTTTATTGAGCCTGGAGGAGGGTGAAGGGCATCCTTGGCACTGAGCACCCTGCCTAGCCATCTCTGCTCTTGGCAGTCCCCAGACTTAGCTTTGGTACTGCCCTGGGGTGGCACCCTCACCCAGAACCCACTGGCCTAGTCCTCACCCCAAGGCCCCCATCCCGAGGGTCTCACCAGCCTCCCAACCCTGCCCTTTCTCCTCTTCCGTTGTGCTGGTCCTGGTCCTGACCGTTTCCTCTCTGGCCCCGACCATCGGGTCCAGTCTCGCTCCCTGCACTGGCTGTCCTGCCTCCACCGTTCCTCTGTGATCCACACCCGGGCCCCTGCCTGCCCTACCCTTCAGCATCCTTGCCCACAGGTAGCTGGGGAGTGTCTGGTGACCCAGAGACAGGCTTTCAGGGCCAGTGGTGGCTTGGAGCCTCTGTTCAGGGCTCTGGCAATGGGCACAGTGTGTTCACTCCTTCCTCAGGGTCCAGGGTCCATTGGTGGCTATCTGGGGTCCTCTGGACCCAGGATCTCCCTCTCCAATTCCAAAGAGCCACAGACTGGGTTGGGTTTTGGGTACAGTGGCAGGTGGTGGGCAGGTGACGGGGACCAGGCTCACACCTTCCGAGTCCTCCAGGGCAGAGTACTCTTCTCAGAGAATGAGGAGGCGGTGAGCACAGTGGAGGGGAAGTAGGGAACTAGGGTTTGAGGGTGCCTCCATTTTTATCCAGCCCCCAAGCCCCAGGTTCCAACCCCGACAAGGCCTAGGGTCACCAGATGGGAGGACCGCTCTCCTATGCTCTCTCCTTTCCTGGCTGTACCCCTCTGGGGCTCTGCTTCCTTCTCTGTAAAGTAAATGGAGAGCAGCAGGACACAAGAGCCCTGCCCAGCAGCAGGGGAGCCTGAGGAGCAGGGAGGGAGCTGCGGGTGGGAGGGGGTGGGCAGGGGCCTCAAGCAATCCTACCTGAAATCCCCTCCTGGGTGGACTGAGTTGGAGGGGCTGCTGAGGGGACCCTAGAGTTCCCAGACCAAGCTGAGGAGTTGGTGGGACCCTTGGGAAGCACTAGCAAAGTGGGTGGGGTGGGGATCCCCATGCAGAGGCGACACCGTGGTGCAGCGGCAGGCTGGCCTCCAACCTTGTCTTAGCAGCCTGAGATGGCCCCAGGGGAGATTAGGGGATGACGAGATGGGCAGGCTCAGGGTGAGGTCAGCGCAGTGCCTCCAACAACCTAGCTGCGGAGTCCAGGGGCACCATGCGGGGAGAGGGGAGCGCTCATTGTCGCTGCCGCCGCAGTTTGGAGACCTGGGGATCTAGGGAGAGTTGGGGCAACGGGCGTGGTGCAGCTCCATCATCGACAGATGGCAGCGGGCTCGGGGTTGGGGTGCGGCGGCGGGCGTCAGATGGCGCCGACCCGGGAGAGCAGGGGCCCCGAGCTCTGCGCATCTGGAGGGGTCGTGTGCCTGCTGCGCCGCGCGGGTGGCAGGGAAGGTGACACACCGAGCTGCCACCGCCGGTGCCTGGGGCTGTCCCGACAGTGGCTGACGGGAGGGCGCCGCCACCTTGCGCACAGCTGTCTGCACTCAGCTGCGCTGGGTTGGCCGGCGGCCAGGGCTCATGCGCGGGTCTACGCCTGCGGGTCTCGCCCAACGCGTGCCCTCTAACCTCCCCCGCCCCCTTCTTCCTCCCGAGTCGCCCCTGTGGCATGGGGGCACTGGCCACCCAACCCAGGTCCAGACATGGGCTGGGTGGATAGTGTAAAGGTTTGTGCAGGACGTCCCACAGTAAAGATCAAGGGCCCTAAAGTTCAGAAGCACAGGCAGTTGCAGTGCTAACAGAGAGATGAGGGCCAGACCCCACCCCTGAGGCATCTTCTTGGGTCAGAGCTGGCAGTGGCAACTCAGCTGCTACCTGCTCTACTCACTGCCCAGGCTTCTTGCCACAGAGTCCCCAGCACTGAGCATCGGTCTGAAGGGCCCTCACAGGGAAATTTGGCCCTCATCTGGTCCCCAAGAGCAAGTAGAGTAGGAAAGCTTCCTGTAGGATGGGGTTGGCCCAGTAGGGAGGCAACTGCCCAAAGTGTCCCTGGGGAGTTCCAGTGGCAAAACAGGGTGTAGCCAGGCAGCCAGTGGGAGAGCCCCTCACTTAGGGGCCACAACGCAAAGGACACAGTGAGCACAGGCAGTCAGTGTGTGGTTGGAGGAGTGAGGTATGGAGACTAGGGAAGGGTCCCTGGATAGTGGTTTTGCCCCTAGGGGTGGTATCTCTGGAGCTCTAGGGAGGCAGGTGCCCTGGCTTTTGGAGACAGTCCAGCTTAAGTGGAATTCGGAAAGCCTTCCTGTCCCTCCTCTCGCCAGGGTGGGGAGAGGCTTCCTCCAGGCCAGAGGGCACTGGCTGGAGACAAAAACCTGAGATGCTTGGGGCTGGGGATGTGGCTCTGTGTCAGAGCTCTTATCAATCCCCAGTATCACCAAAAAACCAAACCAAAATAAAAACAAACCTGGGATGCTTGACCCCAGAGGGATCACTGTGGACAAAGTCCCATGCAGAAATCTTGCCACCCAGCCCTCTGGGCACTGGACAGCTAGAGACCCTCTCATCACTCCACAGGTGACCTGAGCCTTGTGTCCCCAGCAGGTCCCATGGTGGGTGCAGTGAGCAGAAGCGATGGAGTAGGTTGGGGCGGGGCATTCCACCAGACCTTGAGAGAGACGTGGGCAGTGGCAGTGTCGCTGGTGTAGTAACACTGAGAGGGCAAGTCTTTGGGTGCTGCAGACCTGGTATCAATGGCAAGAGGGTATGGTCATTGGGTCAGGCTGCGAGAGAGGCTCAGCTTGACTGACAATGACAGTCCCCTGCCTCTGGGAGCCTCAGCCTGTGGCAGAGAACACCCCGCCAGGAACTTACCTTTGCAGGGACCCATGTCAGGCAGAGAAGCCAGGGGCCAGCTTGCTCAAGAAAGGGCAGAGCCCTGGCTGGGTGGCTGTGGACAGTACTGCCCTCTTCTGGTTGTCTCTGACCTACACACACACACACACACACACACACACACACACACAGGTTTGTGCTGTCTCTTCCCCACCACTCACTGGGCCTGGGGGGGCTGAAGCCTCAGAGTTAGGGGTTAGGCCAGGCCACTCTGCTAGACTACAAGTGATATAGATTGGGAGGTGACTTTGACCCTGGGAGGTATTCAAAATCCCTGCTTGCCCCACTGCGTCCTTGCTGCTTAGGATACTATATCCTGTACCACCATGTCAGACCCACACAGGCTGGGTAGGCAGCAGGGCAGGTGTAGCCAGGCAGCTGGTGACCCTGCAGAGGAATCGTCTTCTACATGGCAAGTGGAATCTCAAGTGCCTGCAGCTGCCCCCAGAGCACCATGTCCTGCTCTGCCTGTGAGCATTGCTCGTGCTTTGACACCTGGTAGAAAGAGACCCACATCACCACAACACATCACTATCCAGAGGACAGAGAAGATCGTGGAAGCTTTGGGCAGGGCATGGTAGGATCATACATAGTGATGAAAATCAGATAGGTGAGGGTTCCACCAAACGAGAGGCCACAGGCAGCCCTTCACATCCCATTTCCAAATACAGACTCCATTCTGGCCAACCATTGCCCTAGGGTTTGAGGGATAAGGATGCATCAAGAGACACAAGTTCCTGAAAGCCACCTGTCACAGCTCCTGCAGGAGCAAGAGGCAGCGTGTTCTAGAAATGGGAGAGCCAGGAAGGAGGAAGATACACGTCCAGGAGAAACCAGGGAAGCACAGTGACCATGTCATCCTCAACGTGAACACACTAGAGAAAGTGTGTTCACACTGCTGATGCCAAGGATGGGGACAGGCACAGGTGGGCCATGGCAGGTCACATGGAGGCCAGGAGAAAGGATAAACAAGCATGGGAGGGGCAGCATGGGGGAGACAGAGACAGAGAGAGGCAGAGACAAGAGAGATGGAGGGAGAGTGAGGGAGAGAGCCTGACTGCAGGACAGAGTGAACCACAGGGCACCACAGCTGAGGACACAAGGCACACATGCAGTGTGATGAACCAGGCCTGGTGCTGCAACCATAGCCCATGATGACACAAAAGTGGCCACTGGGGTAAGGGGCAGAGACCACATTCTGGGGAAGGAAGGCAGCGCAAATGTAAAGCTGCAACCTTGGGAAAGAGCCTGGCCCAAGCACTGTTGAGAAAGATGGGGTCATGGAGGCACCAGAGCTCCCGGTGCTATAGCCCAGGAGAGGTACAAGGAGAGGTACCAGGCAGCTTCTTGCTGAACAAAGTGGCTTCACCATGGGCTCCAGCCGCAGTGCAGCTCAGGGTCTCCCAAGGTGAGCTGAATCCTGTTTCCACACAGAACCCTGTACATGTGTTTCTAGCAGCTTCTTCTATCATAGCCCAAACTTAAGCAACCAGGATGCTTGCAGCATGTGATCAACCCAGACTATGGGATATTATCCAACACTAAAAAGAAATGAGCTATGAAACTATGAGAAAATTGGGGGGCTTCTTATGTGCCCAACACTGAGCTAAAATCTGGTCTGAGCAGGCTGCAGACTGATTGCAACTCCCTGACATCTGGAGAAGGCAAATCTGCAGAGGTCAGGGACAGCTCAGTGGCGAGCAGATCTTAGACACAGTGGGGTCCAGGACAAAGGAAGGAGCATGCCATTTGCCCCAACAAACGATGTGCAACACCGGGGGTAAGCCTAAGGTAGACTGGGGTTCTAGGATCAAGACCTGTTGCTGCAGGGTCTGGAGCTGTAGTGAATGAACCCCATGAATGGAGCTGTTCATGATGGAGGAACAGGTTAAGGGGAATGCAGAAGCTTTATATTTTCTATTCATTTTTCTACAAATCTAAATCTCCTCAAAAACAGTCTATTTAATTATGCATATAAAAGGAAACAGCAAAAAAGCTAGGAGGCTCAGGATGGCCTCACCCCTGTTGTGAGATGTGAGAGGCGGGGACACACCTGCCCATGGGGTGGGGGATCACCAGTAAGTCACTTGGGTGAGGCCAGGCTGGATTCATGACTCCTCCATCTCTCCTCCTCGCTGTCTCTCTCCCTCTGTCTCTCCTTTGCTTTGTTCTCCACCATTTCTCTGCCCTGCTTCCCTGACAAGCTGATCAATGGCTCATCACTGCTGGCAGGAGGTTCTAACTCAAGTGTGGCGTCTTAATCAGCCTGCGCTATCCCAGGCCCATCGACTGCCTGCCTGGCCGAGAAATGAGGACATTGACCAGCCCCTTGCCGCCCCCAGAGCTGCCTTCCCAGCTCTGACTCTGTGCGCCGTCTGGTGGCTACGGGCTGCAGCACAACCTGGAGAGTCAGGGGAGGCAGGAGGCCCTGGAGGGCGGCCTGGAAGAGACCCTGCCAAGGCAACCACTCCTCCTGGTCCCTGACCCTTTCCTGTCACAACCAGAATGATCCTACTTCAAAAGACACCAGAATGCATCACTTCCAACCCTACACGTCTCACTCTATTCTCAAACTACAGCATACCCTACAGAGCCTGGCTGAACACTGCCCCCTCCCTCACCAAACTGGGAAGTGCCTGCTTCAGGACCTCCGCCCTTGCAGGTTCCTAGCTGGTACACTCTCACTGCACCTGTAAGTCCTTTGCCTTGTAGCCAGACCTACCCCCAGCCAGCCCACACACCTGGCCTGGGCCACTCCCCAAGGCTGGGGGTCTCTGTAGGCTCATGCTGTCCTTTATTCCAGGCACACAGTAAATGCCCACTGTTGAAAGAATGGATGAATGAACTAAGAGCTGAGAGGAGGGCAGGGGAGCCTAATGACTGTGGACCCAAGTCTGGGGTCAGCCCTGCTGGGTCAGCTATCCCAGCTCATCCAAGGAGCACTCCTGGTTGTATCTGTTGAGGTTATGAGGATCCATGGGGTTTGTGGGAGCTGGGTTTGGGTCCTTGCTTGAGTGAGGTTGTCGAGAGGCACCTGAAAACATGGCAGGATTTTCACAGAAGAAGCACCCATCCTCTGGCATGGGGAAGAGTCCTGGCTATGGATAAACTCAACCCTCTGACCTCACCCCCTTCCCTTCCATGCTCAAGACAGGCTGTGGGGCCAGCCGAAGGTGCAGGTGTCCCCGGGCCATGTCTACCACGTCCTCTGGGTCTTCAGCACTCCTATGGGCCCATGCTGGCACAGCCAGGTGGCAAGTCCAGATGCTTGGGGCTCTTGCACACTATTTATCTGCAGTCCCATGCTGACTCCCCCACCAGATCGGCAGATGGGCTGCCCAGGGCAGCTGTAGGTGAACGCATGGATGCTGCCTCAGGCCTTATCTCCTCTGTCTTCTGGGTTCCTCTGTGTAGGGCTGACCCCACAATGTGGGTGTGGCTGCCTGGAGTGGCACAGAAGTGATGGTGTGCAGGGTGCTCCACTTCCTCCCCTCCCAGCCCCCAGCAGAGACTGGCAGGCCCAAGGTCAGCGGTCTGTGTATTGACAGCGTCTGTCCACCACAGGGCCGGCGGAGGAGGGAGAAGGCTGCTTGGCTCAATACAGACCGTCTTCTGCGACAATAAATTTGGCCATTGACCCAGCAAGCAAACGTCAATAAATGAATGGTTAATATAAACATTGTCCTTCCCAAATTAATCCAGGCTGTGGGGCGGGGCACACGGCAAGTGGGAAGTTGAAATATGAGAGAAGGTGGGTGAACCTCATCCAGGGCAGTGGCCTCTTGGCCTCTCGAGGTAGGTGGGTGGGAAATGATGCCTTCTTTCTTGCCTCAGGGGGTGCCGGGGCAGGCATCCTCCCCTACCCCTAGCTGTGAGGGAGGCCAGAGCCAGCAAATGGAACCCAAGATGCCCTGTTGCCTTTGGATTTTACATAGAAAATTGCAAAACCATTTTAGTTACGTTGCTGCATTATTTGGGATATATAGTACTTATAAGAAAAACTATTCATTGCTCATCTGGAGTTCACAAGTACCTGAGCTGTTGTCTGGAGACCCTAGCATGAAGGGCTGGCCCCCAGCCTTGGCCCATCACCCTACCCTTCTGAGCTAGAGCTAGCAGGCCCACATGGATTCCTGGGGCAGGCCTGTGGTCTAGTGCTCAGCACAGGTGGGCATCATGGCCCTCGGGTGGCCTCACCCCTGCGGCTCTGCTCGCCCAGACGAGGGGAGGCTTGGGGCATTGCCTTGGCCCAGGGGCCCTTACCCCTCTGAAGGGGGCCAGGCCCAGCAGCACCTCCTATTGAGGGCCCTATAAATAACTGAGCAGTGTCATACAAATAACCACAGCCTGCCAGGGAGGCCTAACTCTGGGCGAAGCACGAGGGAGCCACTGACTTTCCTAAGAGCTTGCAGAAGGGACACCTGGGCTCCAGGACCCCAATAAACCAGGTAGGGGCTTAAGGCAACAGGCTCAGGGGAGGTTGGGCTGTTCCCAGCCCCACTCTATCCTGCTCAACACCCAGGGTCAGCAGTCCTCAGCCCAGGAGGCCAGTGCCTGGACCCTGCCTGGTGGCCTGGGATCTAGTAGCCTCCTATGGCCTATGGCCTGGACTAAGGGTAGGCTGTGAGGGACCCAGGCAGAGGCCAGGTGTGGGCTGTGGTGGGTGCTGTGTGGGCGCTGTGTGGAGCCGCCTTCCCTGTGTTCCTACATCCTGGCTTCCTTTATATCCCCTTCCTGGATGAGCGTGGGGTAGAGGGAGCTGCCTTCAGAAGTCCCCAGCCCCAGTCATGATGGAGGGCTGTGATTGATGGGCACCTGGGGGCTTCTTCCTTGCCCTGAGCTGGGCAGATGGGAAGTAGCTGTCAGCACCTAATGGGCCTATGACAAATGGGGTGGGGCCCTTTGAACTGTCCCTGCCCTCAGCAGGGCCCCCAGGGTGGGGCACTTCCAGTCCAGAACAGAGGAGTCAGCACGGAAGCCTGGGATCCACAGGGGCCCTGAGTTCTCTGGTGGTTCCGGAACCCCGGCCAGGGGGCTGAGGCTTCAGGTGGGCCCCTGGATGACTGGGGCAGGGTGCTGAGCTCAGCACTGGCTGACCAAGGGCTTCAGGGACCTTTAAAAATACTCTCCGCTGAGGCAGCCCAGAGGCATCAATCTGCTGGGAGACCAGACCTGGCTGCTGCTGCACCCCCTTCCCTGTGCTCCCCCAAGCCCTCCAGGGTGCACCCTTCCTGACTTGTCTGGACCACCCCTCCTTCTGAGTCTCCAGGACATGTGCCATGGCGGGTGACCTTGGGCACACACTGCTGATGCAAGTCACCAAAGGGTAAATGTGGTGCCCCGCTGACACAAGGGCTAAGAGGAGTCACACCCAGGGACAGAGGCTAAAGATGCCAGGAGCTGGGAGCTCCTACTTGGTGGGCACAGAGGCTTGGCCTGGGTAGATGATAAGTTCTGGAGCTTGGTGGTGGGGAAGGCTCATAATAGGGCATGTGCTTAATGCCATGGACACGTGCATTCAAAGAGGCTCAGATGAGCTGGGTGGTGTGGTACACACCAGTAATCTTAGCATTTCAGGAGACCGAGACAGGAGGATCTTAAATTTAAGTCTAATCTGAGCAATTTAGAGACTTAGCAAGATCTTGTCATGAAAACAACAACAAAAATTAAAAAGGGCTGATGGTGTAGCTCAGTGTGAAGGCCTTGGGTTCAAACCCCAGCATCAAAGGAAAAAAAAAGTCTAAAATGGTAACTTTGACGTTATGTATATATTCTTTTAAAAAAACACAACTATCCTGTGTCAAAGTTTCAGAGACCCAGCCTTAGGACCCATCCAGGCAGGAGTCATCAGCTGCTGACCAGGCTGACTGCATGCTGGGCACTGACTTCTCCCAGTCATCCTGTGGGGGAGGCAGTGATGGAGGGAGGTAGTGGGCAGGCGTGTCTGACTTGGCAGGGCTGGGGGCTGAACTAAAGGAGCCCATGTCCTTGGGCTCCGTGAGTGGGCAGCAGGGTTGCTGACCTGGCCAGGGACAAAGCCTGGGGCAGAGAGACGGCCGCCCTCAGGGATAGGTGGCCACCAGCTGGAGAAGGTAGGGAGGGCAGTGTGCTCATCAGCATCCATCAGAAGCCTCTTCCAAGGTATATAAAACTGCTTGTTCTCAGTTAGAAAAATGGCCATGTTCTGGGATAATTGATTGATTCTCCTCTTTAGGAATATTCATAAACACCGGTTCCAAGAACAGATATATCCAGTTCCCACACCAAGCCACTCACTGGGGCAGGGAGCAGCAGGAGGCAGCCCCACAGCCTCCCTCCATGTCTGGGGTCCAGGAAGGACAGAGGGAGGGGGCTGGTCAGACCTGGAAACCTGCCTGAAACAGGCCGAGTGGTGAGTGTCTAAGTCTCAGTAGGCTGTGTGACCCTGGATGTGTCACTGAAGCTCTCTGATGATAAAACAGGAGCCCAAGCCAGCCCAGAGACCTTCGAGAATGTATCTCTGTCCCAGGACACTTCCTGCTACCCTTCCAGCCCACTTGCATACAATGGCCAGGCAATCTTCCATCCATGGTTCCAGCCCTGCTCAAACCTCCCTGCAGCTTCCTGTGAACTGTCTACCTTACCTCCTCTCCCTCCTGTCACTTCCCCTCACAGTGGTTTTAAACCTCTTCAGTCAGCCCAGGCAATGCCTATTCATTCCTCAACACCTTTGGTAATGACCTTTGCCTGTCTTTGGGTAGTCCCATCCTGGTGTCTGTGCACCAAGCGCCAGATACTGTAGTTGGCCATGGGCAGCCCCTGCAGCTCCTTGCTGCATCAGGATGAAGTGCTTGCCACGTGGATGGCTGGGGCCCTGGCTGCCCGTGATGAGCAGACCCAAACTGTGCTGAGTGGGTCAGGTAACAGCTCAGTGTGTTCTCTTGTTTGCTTACTCAAGTCTTTACCTATTTAGCTGAATTTATAGATTATGTACATTTAGATAAAATACACAAAGCGGGCCAGGGATATAGCCCAGTGACACAAGTGCCTGCCTGGCAAGCTCAAGGTCCTGAGTTCGATTCCTGGTACCTAAAATAAAATAAAATACACGAAGAGGAGATACACGCAGTATGAACCCAAGTTCTTAGATTTTTCTCTGGGAGCACCTGTGCTGGAGTTTGCTCTACCACCACTGGTCAGGAAATAATGGAGAGCTGTGTTCGGGCCTCTGAGGCTGAAGCAGGAGTGGCTTCCCAGACTCCTGGAAGCTTGTTTCCTCCCAGCATGGGTCTAGTCCTGCCAGAGCACAATGAGAGATAGGTGCCGGCTCTGTGGCTTGAAGACCTCCCACCAGCCTGGGTTCCTCTGATACTACCCAGCCCTCCCTTGCCTGGGCAGCTGCCCTGACCATTGCCCCACTGCCTGGCCATGAGCCTCCCCTGGGATAGGTGTACCCTCACCTCAGTGTTGGGGGTCAGCAGAGTTAGAGTGTCTCATCTGGTTAGGCCTCGAACCCAGGCGACTCAAACTCCTCTCTGTCCCTTCTTTTGTGCTGTGGTGTCCCCGGGGTGACCTGATGGCCAGGGTTGTCTGGGAAAGAGAAGGGCAGGCACACTGAGTAAGGAGCTCCGTCCCATTCCTGGTAAGCAGTAGGGGTCCTCTGGCCAGGCAGTGCCATTTGGGTTTTTTGGGGATACCTGGAGCAGGGTTTCCCCAAGGGTCAACGTCCCTGGGTTCTCTAGGCAGAGATGTCCTTCCCATAGTCCTCTAGGGGCCCTGGCTAGACACTGAGGCTGGGTGGCCCTTCTACTGTGGCAAGGCCTCTAGGGTCTTATCGGTGTGCTTGGGAAGCCCACCTTGACAGGCTTGGGACCCCTGAAGAGACAGGCATGCCCCAGTCAAACACCTGACCTCTCTGAAGGCGGCGCCCTGGTGTCCCTGGCATGGTTCCCCAGGGGGCTGAGGACAGCATGGCTCCGGATGATCCGCTATTGATGAGGCAGGGACAGGATGGGCAGGCCCAGCCTGGGTCAGCAGATCCACTCCAGGCTCAGGATGCGCCTGGTCATTGATCACAAAGATGCTGGCCTTGCTAGGCTGGGAGGTGGGGTGGGGTGGGGGAGTGGCCTGTCTAGCAGTGACCATAGAGCAAGAATTTATATGGGGAATGTCTCCTCCTCACCCCACATTGCTCGTCTACCTTGGCACCCAGGGGTCTCTGATGCTGCCTTTACTGTGGGCAGAGCCAACATCCCCACTGCTTCTGAACCCACTGTACCTGCTGGCCAGTCCAGACCTGCCGTGACCTGCTCAGTGCTGACCATGCCTGGGTAGGGACTGGCCATTCATGGGTGAGCTCCACCCTGGTCTCCTGGGCAATGACAGACAGGGGGAAACCCTCACACCTGCAAGGAGCTAGAGCCCAGCTCCCCTTCATGACTGGCTGGTCCTAGGACATGGACTGGAGACAGATGCCCCCAGTAGAGGTCATGAGGGTAGGGTGCTCAGCTCCAGAGCCATATAAGACCAGAAAGAGTAAATGGAAGCAGAGATCCCAAATGCTCCCCTGAGACCCAAAGTCAGGGAATCAGAGAATGAGAGACACCAAGATAGACAGAGGCAGAGACAGTAAGAGGTGCAGGTGTGTGTGAAGGGGGTCCCACCTGCAGAGAGGGACTGGGAAGTAAGGAACGTGGCCATAATGATTCAGACCCCCACTGGCCTTGGACAGACCTCAGGGGCAGAATCAGGCTCCGATCACTCTGTGGTAGCCGCACCCTGCCCTCTGTCTGAGTGGCGGCTCTTCACATTGCCCACAGATCAATCATTGAAGCTGCTCTGCTTGGTGGGCTCTGGCAGCTGTGAGAGACAGCAGACAGGGACCAGGGCTGCCCATAGCCCTCCCGCCAACCGCCACCACTAATGAATTGCGATTTAATCCA